>VWZO01019248.1:8519-22573 GCA_013396975.1 Bucco capensis
TCCAACTTATCAACAGCACCCCATAGCTTGGTGTCATCTGCACACTTGCTGCTGGTGCACTCAATGCTGCTGGCCATAGCCTTTATACAGATATTAAACAGTCCAGTCTCCAGTACAGAGCCCTGAGGGACACCACTTGTCCCTGATCATAAAGGTCTCTTCCAACCTTAATGATTCTGTGAAGTAAAACTGGTTTCAAATACACCAGTGAGTGAAATAAATCTTGCCAATCAAAGACAAGATTTTCCCCAGCAGTACTGAAGTAGGGAAGGTAGAAAACTCTGTAGTGAAGGGTTCACAAGGAGAATTTGCCATCAGTGGGTGTCCAAAAGCATGCTCTGTACTGTCAGAGACATCAGTCAGTGTCCCTCAGTGTATCCAGAGTGTAGCTGCTTGTGTGTCTTACTGGCAAATGAAGCAGGCTCCTCTGCATAATGTTAATCTCACAAGTGCTTGCTGATCTGATGTCTCCAACTGCTTTCCCTCTCTTCCTTGTCTATTAATATGAGAAAATATGTGGTTGTGTTTGTCAGCTCGAATTCGTACGCAGACAAAAATTTGGATCTATTAAGACAAATAATGGCTTGTAAATGAGACTGAGAGAATGACTTCAGGCCATATGCTCCTTCAGCTGCAGTCTTTTTGTTTACTGCAACTTTAGGAGCTCTTTTCTCAAGGCTACATCTTGTTACTGTTACCCAGCCACAGCTGATAAATATTGCCCTAATTTATCTGATCTAGACATCACTCAGTGCCTTCTCTGTTCTGCTTTGGATTTTATTTCTTCTTTCTAATGGAGGTTCAAGAAGCATTCCTTGATGCTCTTCCTTGCCTCCTAAGTGGCTAGGAGGATGCCCATGAGGCAGCAATGTGCCCTTGTGGCCAAGAGGCCAATGGCATCCTAGGATGCATTCAGAGGAGCGTGGCCAGCAGAGCCAGAGAGGTTCTTCTCCCCTCTCCTGTGCCCTGGGGAGGCCTCCCCTGGAATGCTGTGTCCAGTTGTGGGCCCCTCAGCTCCACAAGGCTAGGGAGCTGCTGGAGAGAGTCCAGCCCAGGGCCAGCAAGATCCTGAAAGGAGTGGAGCATGTGCCCTAGGAGGACAGGCTGAGAGAGCTGGGTCTCTGCAGCCTGGACAAGAGGAGACTGAGAGGAGACCTCAGCAATGCTTAGAAATATGTGAAGGGTGAGTGTGAGGAGGAGAGAGCCAGGCTCTGCTCCATGGCATCCAATGGTAGGACAAGAGGCAATGGGAGCAAGTTGGAGCACAGGAGGTTTAGTATTAAGCTGAGGAGAAACTTGTTTGCAGTTCAGGTGCCAGAGCACTGGCCCAGGCTGCCCAGGAGCCTGTGGAGTCTCCTTGTCTGGAGCCATTGCAGAGCTGCCTGGACACATTGCTGTGTGAGCTGGTCTAGGTGATCCTGCTCTGGCAGGGGGGTTGCACTAGATGAGCTTTCTAGGGCCCTTCCAACCCCTAACATACTGGGATACTAAGTGCTGCTGCCAATGGTGCTATAGCCTGGAACCAGGTTGCCTATGGTTTTGCATAGAGAAGATAGACTCACCTTTGATAGAGCACATTGGATCAAACCACATCAGAGAGAGCAGACCTGACTGTGCTTGCTTTGGTTGAAGGGTAGGACAGGAATTCTTTCTAATACAACAGTCCAGACAGCTCTTAACTAGAGAATCCCAAAAGGGAGAAGTGATTAGTATCTAAAAATGGCAAGTCTGGAATGGGTTGTTTGTATTATTTCCATTTTGGCTAGAGCTGCTGTCATGAGCATGGAGTCTGTTGTGGCACTTTGTGTTCTCCTTGCAGCCTCTGTCAGGAGAACAAGAGGTTACACTTTGACTATCTCCCTTTGCCCGTGGAAGGCAGTTGGATGCTGTTCTTCTTTAACCTTTTCTAGACTGCAGATGATGAGTGACAAGGCATCCTGCTAGGCATTCCTCCTCCTGGCCCAAACTTGTTGGACCTGGACAGGGGAGTTGAAGCATGCCAGATAATCACCCAGCAAAGCAAAGGGCAAAGGTAGGGAAACTTATTGCAGCCTTTTGCTGCAAGGAGAGGACTTTTCACATTTCCAGCCTGCTGAGGCAAAGGTTGCAGAGCTAAAAACAGATCAGGACATGAGGATATTAGATCAATTATGATTATATTGATAATAGTGAAAATTACCACAAGC
Source organism: Bucco capensis (assembly GCA_013396975.1). Classification (NCBI taxonomy): domain Eukaryota; kingdom Metazoa; phylum Chordata; class Aves; order Piciformes; family Bucconidae; genus Bucco; species Bucco capensis. The sequence goes on from VWZO01019248.1 coordinate 10,706, forward strand.
CTCAGGCACCTCTGTGCGTTGTCTGACTATCACAGAATAAGCTCAGAGATGCTTCTTTCTTGCCTTATTTCAGGGCATAACCTGTCCAGCAAAGCTATCCACATCTTGTTTCTGTATGATTCACAATTCTTTCTGTAACATTCCCAGCCTCATGGATGACTTGGGTGCTGTGCTCCCAAATATCAAGGGGTTTGGGGCATTTTCAACAGATCTCTCCTTTCAGGGATAGGTCAACTTGGCAACCAGAAAGATTTCTCTCAAAGCAAACTTCCTTTCCATGTCTTTCAATTCCCAAATCTTGTGCTGCATCTACGAATGGTCCAGGTTTCACAGTTTGGAACTCTGTTCTTCCCTGACTTAGCTGCTTTGCTCAATTTTCAGCTGTTGAATTGAGCTCAAGGTGATTGGGTAGCTTGGCCACTATCTTGGAGCATAATTCAAGAATATACTCCAACTAAAAAGCAGTACAGGAACAATTACCTCAACTGCTGCATCCAAACTCCTTTCCATTCATAAGTAATACAGAATTCAGGTGCATGGCAAGCCCCAGCTAGCTCAGCTGCACCCAACAGATCCTTCCTTCCTTCCTTCCTCCCTTCCTTCCTTCCTCCCTCCATTCCTTTCTCCCTTCCTCCCTTTCTTCCTTTCTTCTTTCCTCCCTCCCTTCCTTCTTTCCTCCCTCCCTCCCTCCCTTCCTTCCTCCATTCCTTTCTTCCTTCCTCCCTCCCTTCCTTCCTCTATTCATTCCTCCCTCCCTCCCTCCCATCCTCTCTTCCTCCCTCCCCTAGGAGAAGAACATCCAGGACAATGTTATCCTCCTGGTTGTCTCTGCTTCCCTTGGGCTTGAGGAGATAAGAGCAATACACAACTAACTTGTGCATGGCATCAAGAAAGGAGGTGGAGCAGGAATTTCACTAGCCTGGAGTTCCACTAGGAGCTGGAAGAAGAGATTTGGAAGAGTGAAATAAGATGGTTTGGAAGGAAAGTTATTGTCTTCCCTCTTGTGGAATGCAAAATCTAAACCAATTGGGAATCAATAGAATGCATGTTTGTCATCTTGGATTATTTTATTTCAGTAACGTGCAAGAATTAGATAATGAAGTGAGGAAGCTTAAATTATTTAGTTCTGCAGTTTCCAACTGTCATTTTTCCCTTCCAGCACTTTGATTTCAATGAAACTACATTTTCATAGAAAATGTACTGTTCCTCTCACCTTACTTTGTTCTAAAATAGCCCAGATTTGTAGCCTTCCAGGTCATGCTGGGTAGTCTTTCTTTTTTCCCTTGGGTGTTTGAAAATGAGTTGGAACCAAAAGGATAAGAAGTTATTGGAAGAAGAAGGAATTTGATCTGTTAAATTGCCTCTGTTATCAGCAGTGGTGCTTAGACTGAAATTGCATTTCTCTACTTAAGGCTTTATTTGTGCTATGTATTTTAACTTCAATCTAATGTGCACAGTCATAGGAATTAGGAATCCTTTCCAATATTAGTGGAACTCTAATGTCTAAACCAACAGATAACCCTTGCTGCCTGCCACCACCTCCTCTCTTCTGCACCTCAAAACCCAGGGGCCAAGTGCTGAATTCCTGCAGCTTCAGGTAACCCCAAAGCTGTGGATAAATGGAACTTATTGCCCAACACTCAGAATCATAGAANTCTTGCTGCAGCCCAGGATGCCATTGTGCTTCTGGGCTGCCAGCGTGCACTGTTTGCTCATGGCCAGCTTCTCAGCCACCAGCACCCCAAGGCCTTTTCTGCAGGGCTGCTCTCTCTCTTTTCATCCCCCAGCCTGGATTGGGCTGGCAGAAATGGAATCCTTCCACCAGGAGCCACAATTTCCTATGATATTCTTTAACTCATTGAGCCAGCTGCTCCTTAATTGTTAGGAAAGGCTCAGGATAGTTTGGAGCAGCAACAAAGCCAAGCCAGAGCTTGGACTCACTAGTAGTATCATGTGTTCCAAAGGTAAAGGCTGTATGGAGAGTATTCTCTGCTAGGATGTTGTTTGGTAGACCTAAGTGTGAGGAAATCGAAGTAGAAAAGCCATGTAAGTGTCATCAGTCATCAGTGTGTCTGTGGAGTGCCAGCACCTCCCATCTCTACCTCCTCATACCACGGCCTGTGCCTCACAAACCACAAGGAAGCCTCATACTCTTTCCAGAAGTGTGAAATAATCTATATTTCACCCCAAATATTCTCTGTTAAACATATTGACTAGGCTTAAAAAGAATCAAAACTCTAAGTAATATCTGTTAGGAAGGATCAGAATTTGAAGCTAAAAAGCATCATTATTCATAAATCATTGGGAGTACTTAAAGTGAAAGTCAGAAAGATGAAAGCTCATTACAGAAAATGAACAGCCATTTTCCACTCTTTCTGCAGCAGAATCTTGATATCTATTTACATATCATTGCTAATATTAATATCACTGTGGTAAAAGAAATCACTCCCCACACTTTGCCATCTTTAATTACATTTTCCTGCACTTGGTTCTTTTGTTTACAGTTAGCCAATGAAATATTTATTGTATCTCATATATAGGTTGAGGTTTCAGTATTGTAATCAGATTTTTCACATAATCTTCCCCCTCTACTTTCCTTTCCTGTCTTTTTTATGACCCTAAACACCACAGGATGTTGTCTGGTAGGAAAATCTCATTATTTTTTAATGCATGGCTATTTATTAATGTATTGTGTATATAACACACTATGCATCTCTTTGCATTGATGAATACATTTACATCCACTTGAGAATAAGAATTCCCTTCAGGGCCAATCTCACATTTCTCTGGCTCTGCTGCCAAAACACTCTGGTTCTGATGGTTTCTTGGTTGTTGGTTGTTTTTTTTTTCCTTGTAGTTTGATTGTGTTTGGGTTTATTTTCTTTTTTAAGAGGCACAATAGGATCTGTTCTGATTTGCTGAGGTCTTTTCAGCAGCAGTCATAGATGATTATTCATTTGCTGAATGTAGAGCTGCATGACAGAGATTACTGAGCAAAGTACTCATCTCTCAGCTGTGTGTTAATAAAGATGCTCTCAACTGCTCTTGCTCTCTGGGAAAGAGCTAAATTGCCCTCACATCACTCTGTTGCCAGCGTTGCTGTGTCTGTAGGCCTCAGTTTGGGATAACAACTAACATAATATTAATGAAAGAGTTTGTGTGAACCTCATGCCTGAAGAACAGAAGGCTTCCAAAACTCCCACCAACATCAACATGAAGTCAGCCTCGTCATCGTCATGGCTAGGCTTNATGCTCCCTGTGCTGTGGGCACAGTTATGGCACCAGGGGCCACAGGAGACCACAAGGGATTTTCAGACTGTGCCTGAAGTCAGCCTATGAATTCATCATATGGCATCCAGGTGGGAGACATCACTTGGCAGGGCTGCATTTAGTAATTTTCTACATTGTCCTGATCAGGCAACCTTAGGACTAAAGGGTGGGTCCAGCTCTGTGCATGCTGTGTCTCACCTAAAACAAATCCCTAGTGCAGGCTCGAGGGTGCTATCTGCTATCCTCTTTTTATCATTGCACTTGGAAAAGGCACTGAGGAGGAGCATGGATGGAGCCCTCCCTGGAGCTTCGTTTGCCAAGCCTAGCCACGACAACGATGACATTGTGCTGAGTTGGAAGGGACCCACAAGGATCAGTGAGTCCAACTGCTCTCTCTGCACAGGACAACCCCAACATCACACTATGTGCCTGAGGCTGTTGTCCATATGCTTCTGGAATTCTACTTCTGGAACTGAAGCTAATATGCACTGAGTACAGTTATTGAGGAGCTTTGAACCTCAGTGACTTGAATCTTAATTAAGAAAATTAAACTTGATTTTATTTGCATATTTGAATTAGGGTTTTTTTTTCCCCTCTAATTTCCTTTTTGATAACACACGAACCAAGTGTAATTTTCGGACATTTAGCTCCATATTATTCCCCAAACTTTTGCAGACAATTCCTATTTCTTGTAATATTCTTGCTGTGACTATTGAAGAGCTGAACTCTCCCCATTTAGCTCTCCTAAGTGTCATCTGCAGGAACTTTTCACCCCAAGTGAGTCAGGCACAGAGAGCCCTGCATCTCCTGGAGCCTTTGCACAGCACCAAGTGAATCATCAGCTCTTCACTGCATGCTGTGCAGCAATTGATGCTTAAAGCTGGGGAGCAATACCATGAGCCAAAAGAAAGGTAATAGTTGTGAAGGGTTTTGCCTCTAACTCAAAATCATCTTTAATTTTCAGAGTTAATGGAGAATAACATTTTGCCCTCACTCTCCCATAACCACATGTTGGGATAAGCCTGCACAAAGTCTGTCGTAGTGCTTTGAGGTAGCTATCAAGGGTAAGGAGTATGATTCCTCTATTGCTGTTTAAATATAAACCAATCTGCACGTGTACATCAATGTTTTAATCATCTAATGCACTCAGATGACTCCAAACTAGATTTATCCATGACATGATTATGTTCTGGATCTCTGTAACTGCTCTGCATGGAGCTTTTATGGTCTATTGGGTAAATAATACCCATTTTTTAAATGATGCAAATACTTCCATACAAGGGAAAGCTTAATGTTTCCAAAGGAGTGGTTATGCTGAGTAAATAGTATGCAAATTTAAAGTTGTCCTCTTACAGATTTATTCATACTCTATCATATGTTTGTGTTTGTGGGAGAGATTAACTAAAAGCTGCTCTGTTCCTGATGCATTCCTCTATTTTTCAGAAGCTTTTTATTTGATTTAGCTACCAGGCACATCTTCTTTCCTTCTAGATGTCTTTATGGATTCCAGCAAAGTTAATGTTGTGAATGAAAGAAGTGCAGAGAAAGCTGAGGACTTAACACAATTTCTCAATCCTTTGCAGTTTAAGAAATGTATAAAATGACCTTCCCATGCAAAGGGATAATAATGAGTCTGCTCTTTTACTGGAGCTCTCTTTGCATCCCAAGGAATTTTCGCTGGGTAGACTTCCTTTAGCTTGGCTCATGCTGCAAAGCTTTGGTAACAGCAGCTTCATAAACGAGGATGGAGCAGCATTGATGCTAACATCTTCTGTAAAATAGCAGGGAATTATTATCACCAGCCTAAAGATCCAAGAAAATTAGACTTTTTGCATATACTTGACTTTGATTCCTCGTCTGTATTTTGCAGGACTGGCTCATTATGGTCAGGCCACTAATGCCTAACCTAAAGAGGCTTCAGTGCATGTGCTTTATTCCTGGCTTTATCATCAGAATATTTCTCCCAGTTCCTACTCAATATTTTTCCTGCCATACTGTCAGTCCTTTGGCTCTTGAGTAATCTGTTTCCTTTGTTCAGAATATTATTTCCTTGTCTCTGAAGGCCTGTTATCCTGTGTCTCTTGGATTTTCTCTAAGGAAGGCTCATCCCATCCCTCCAGCACCACCAGCAGCAAACTCTTCAAGAGCTTTTTGTCTTTGAGGAGGAACAGGCTTGGTGAAGATGTGGGTGGAGTGAAACCAAAACCCTTTCTCTATGTTGTGTAGGTTGTCATCCACCAACAGAGGGATGAAGTCATCCCAACAGCCTCAAATGATTTTGGAAGACTGGTTTAGCTTCCCCCTCTTGAAACCTGTGCATGGCTGGCTGCAAGGCACAGGCATCACAGAGCCAGGAGGCTGCTCCTGTTTTCCCTTTCTCTTTGTTGTTTACAGTTTATCAGCACAGTGTTATTTGCTATTTGTTATCAGGATGTTGCCTTCTAAGGCAGTATTTACTATGGCTAGTAACTGATTTATTGGAGCTTCTCTGGGCCAGGCATTTTATCAGGATGATTAGCTAACAAATGAGAAATTACACACTGGCAACATCTAGCTTGTTAAGGATTTGTAAAGATTATTGTGGAGTAAATAAACATTAACAGCAACCATGTTGATGTCTCCAAAAGAGTGTTTTGGGGGATGTTTGTCTGGGATGCAAATGCATTGTGGCATAAACTATCTTCTCAGGAAGAGCAATATTGCTTAGAGTGTGATCTGAAAGTTATTTTCACAGAATCATTAAGGTTTGAAGAGACCTCTAAGCTCATCAAGTCCAAGCATCCCTAGCACTCCCATACCACTAAGCCATGGCCCTAAGGAGAGCAGCTAGATGTTTCTTTAACCCCTCCAGGGATGGTGACTCCAGCACCTCCCTGGGCAGCCTGGGACAAGACTTAACAACTCTTTCAGTGATTAAATTCCTCCTGATACCCAATCTAAACCTCCCCTGGTGCAACTAGAGGCCATTTCCTCTCATCCTCTCACTGTTAATCTGGGAGAAGAGACCAATCCCCATCTCACTGTAACCTCCTTGCAGGGAGATGCAGAGAGAGCTAAGGTCTCCCCTGAGCCTCCTCTTCTCCACACTAACCAACCCCAGTGCCCTCAGCTGCTCCTCATAAGACTTGCTCTCTAGATCCCTCACTAGCCTTATTGCCCAGCTCTGGACATGATATCCTAGAATCCTAGAATGGTTAGGGTTGGAAGGGACCTCTGGAGCTCATCTAGTCCAACCCCCCTGCAGTGGCCAGGGACATCCCCAACTAGAGCAGCTTGCCCAGAGCCCTGGCAAGCCTCACCTGCAATGCCTCCAGGGATGGGAACTCAACCACCTCCCTGGGCAACCTGGGCCAGTGTTCCACCACCCTCGTGGGGAGCAACTTCTTTCAAGGCACCAAATAGCAGCAGACAGAAGCCCAGAACTGAGGAAGATGGGCATTCAAAATGAAGAGCCTGCAACCACCATTCCTCTTCCTGTCAATGGCAGAGATAGCTCAGAAAATATAACTGGTGAATGTGTTTCTCTATTCAAATGTCTCATTTTTCCAGATTGTCTCCTAATTACATGCTTAGTCTGATTGCACAATTATTCTGCACGACCATTCCCCATGGAGCTCAGTCAGGATGTAGCTGATGGGTCAGTAACAGGGTGGGGATTATTAGTCACCATTACCCATCCAGGCAGGCACATTTGTCCATGCAAATAATTGGATCTATCCAAATAACTAGTGAGGTTGAAAATTATTGCCATTTGTTTAGTCTGAATGTCATGGCATGAGTGTTCATCCTTCCAAACAAGAGCTGAATTATGCCAAAAGGCAGAACAAAACCTTGCTCCAGGCCAAAAGTGGAAGGCAGGAGCAAGTAACTATGGAGTAGACCCCAGAACAAAACAGCCTCTTGTCATCACTGTGGCAGTGCCTCAGGAAAGAGTAGGTGCTCCCAAAATAAGGAGAGAAAGAGAGATTTGCATACCTTACCTGGGAACCTGCTGCATATTTTCATGCCAGTCATAATAATAATGGTAAAATAAGAGTCCTTCAAGGAAAATGTAATGATTGTGGACACAAGCTGGGCAGGATGAGAACATTCCCTCTGTGAGGCTAGATCATCACCTCCTCCAAGGCAATCTCACCAAATGATAACAAATCTTGATTGCTAAGTAGATAAAGCAAAACCAATGCCATTTCAGAGCTGGTGTGGTATGTGAGTTTGTGCCTCTTGATGTGCCTGGAGCACAGGGAGCCCTGACCTGAGCCTGCACCTCGAGGCCCTGCTTACTTACCAGAAAAATTCACAGGCTGAGCCAAGCTGCCTTCAGACACACGTGCTAGGTTCAATTCATTATCTGAGGGCAAATAATCCACAAGTCTTCACTGGATTGGACTAGATTTCCATCATGACAACCCACTAATGCCACAGGCAAAGCTGCAAACTCCAAGGATCTCCATAGGTGGGAGAGAGGCAAGTTGGTTGAAGATATGATTAGTTTCATCTGTATGAAACACTGAGTTGAAGATGAAATACACTCTGTGGAGGTGCCTGTTCTTCTCCATTGCTCATAAAAGGAGTCTAGCAGACTGAAATACACCATCCATGACTATGGACAAATATTTTGGATGTATGACAGATTTGGTTTTGTTTAAAGAAGATCAGTGCTTACTAAAATTGAGCAACTTTTTTTGTAGTGATTATAATTTTTTTCCAGTAGTTAAACTGCATTCAAGGGAAGTTTAAAGTGAGAAATCCAAAGTGTTTTGCTATCAATGACATATGCTAAAACAACAGATGAGGGGATTTTATCCTTGTTATCTTCATGATGTAAATGATTCTCTTGACAAAAGCTCTCCATTTGATGCAAAATTAAAAATGCATAACCTGTGAAACTTGTAAAGGCTTTTCAGGAGGAATAAAAAACCCCACAAAACACTGAAGAGTGTTTTATGTTATGTACATTCAGGATTGTTTGTGCAGTTCTAGACAAACAGTTAGGAAAAAAAAAACCCCAACCCAATCCTTTATAAAAATTCTTTGACCCTGCTTTTTTTGCCATCTGAGTGGTCATGGTTGATTGGAAAATCAATGAAGTGCTGTGAGAATTGCACCTCACTGCTGCAGAAAAAGCCACACAAAAATCCAACTTCTCACAGGAGATGAAGATTGCCTTTGGTTCATTTACTCTCTTAAGACACATTAAAATCAAATCTATCAGCCCATTTGGCCATCTGTCAATTCTCACTAGCCAGTAAAGGAGTTGACTTTGTTCCTGGATCACCAGAACTGGAGGATGTTTTGTTGTCGTAATAAATGGTTGTAGGCCTCAGAGACAGAAATAAATCAATGCAATTTATAAAGTTGGGGTGAAAATGTTAGATGCACTTTTCTAAACTGCAGAGAATTATGTATGGATGACTTGCAATAAATAAAGCACAGCCTTAGCAGCTTCCCAAAATAAATCATGAAGATGAAAGAAATTAATGTCTAGCCCTTTATTTTGGAACCTTTTAAAACATGGAAGAAATACAAGAGTAAGTTGCACATCAAAGGTGCAACTCTCTCTACATTTCATTTTTAATGGTCAGGCAATAAATAAAGAAGTTAGTTTCCTTCTCCTTTGAACCAAACCTTAGGTTTTCAAGTGTAAAATACAATAACAACCAAAAGCATATTTCCTGCTGCCTGCTCAGTAACTGTTCTGCTATCTGTCTCCAGAAGAACTATCTCCTAGAACAAAGTGTGAATTTCACTGGGAATTGAACTTTTGAGGAGTAGGTTATGTTGAACTGGGATGCTTTTGGAAATGAACAGTTGTGTTGGGCTTGGTGCTCCAGGAGTCCAGGTGCTCTGGGCTTGAAGAGCCTGGTGTTGAGCTCCAAGCAGCAGAGCATCACTTGCAATCTCTTCTGTGTTGGCTGGCAGCACTCTTGTGAAACTCAACTGTCTTGTAGGGAACTAGCTCCAAAACAAAACACAGAGATTAAACATCTGGCAACAGCCAAGAACCAAGTCATCACTTCCAGATTCCAGTAGGACAACAAAGCTATTTTCAGGAGAATAAATCCTCAGTTGCCCAGTTGAGGTCTGGAGCCTTCAGTGGCTTGGTTGCAGAACCCCACAACCTTTGTACAGTTAATTCCAAGTGGGATGCAGTGCTAGATGCAGATTTTTTTTCTTGAATCCATGAATTTGCAGGAAAAGTTTATATTTACTAATATATGTGAATAAATATTTCAATGTAATTAATTCTTCCTTTCTCTTTCTTTTTTTTTTTTTTTGATGTAAATGGAGGTTTAGGAATTGTATTGGATGAAGCACCAAGGTTTTAATCATTATTCTGAGTGAACTAATTTCACAGATTCATTAAGGTTGGAAGAGATCTCTAAGAGCATCACATCCAACCATCCCTACCACCAGTAGAGATCTTGGAATGTTGCTAGCTCTACAGACACTGCTGAACCCAATGGCTTCTGCTGCTAGAAGCTGATGACCTCATCTTGTGAATACTTCCCAAATGACACAGGTGCAAGTGTCACTCAAGGCACTTTCTGCAGAAAGACTGAGGTGCAATACAAAAGTATATAAGTTCCAGCTTTAGAACTAATGAACAGGCTTGCTCCAGCCTAGCTGAGGTAGCCAGAGCTCAGCAGTGGAAGCTTTTCAAAGTATTTCACTCTTCTTAGAAAGATTTTGGACAGGATGCCAGGTTGCAGGTGGTCAGAGGGTGGTTAGCCTGCCATCTGCATGCATCGTCGTCACGGCTAGGCTTGGTGAACGAAGCTCCAGGGAGGGCTCCATCCATGCTCCTCCTCAGCGCCTTTTCCAAGCACACTGAGAAAAAGAGGATAGCAGATAGCACCCTCGAGCCTGAGGTATGGATTTTTTTTAGGTGAGACACAGCATGCACAGAGCTGGACCCACCCTTTAGTCCTAAGGTTCATCTGCCAGGGCCTAGCAAGCTTGGACACTGGCAGCCAAGTCCTTAGGACAGAGGTTTAACCTCTTAGCTGGAAGGCCTTACAGGGCTAAACAAGCTCCATCTGCCCGGGTTTGGAATCAGAGTTGTCCTTCTCCTAGGATGACTGCCAGAAGGCTAATGAGCTCGTCCTACCCATGCAAGGATTCTAGGAACATGGGTATCACTGCCCACACTTTCCCGTGGGCAATGAGTTTAATGCTCCCTCTGCTGTGGGCACAGTTATGGCACCAGGGGCCACAGGAGACCACAAGGGATTGTCAGACTGTGCCTACATCTGCATGCAAGCTAGCAGGTTAAAAGCAAGCTGTGACTCAAGTGAGAGTCCACACTACCCAGGCCAGCAAAATGGAATCGGGTTTTCAGGCCAGACCCATTCTCCACACACATTTAGAGCTGTTTGAAGCATGGTTTTATTCTCACATGGCTGAACTGCATTCAAATCCTGACTATGATGTTCCTCAGTTAAAAAAGACATGCTAGTTGGCTCCAGAAAGTTTTTCCTCTAGGAGAAGAGCTTTGCAGCAGTGGATTTATGGATTAGAAATTCTTGAGCAGCTCTGTGTAAGGAAATGAGAGCCATGCTCCCAGAAACACAGGAGTAGCTGGAGAAAAGAGTGCCCAGCAATGCAGATTGAACTCCTTGGGAGACAATGTTCCTTAGAAAAGGTGCTGATAACTTGGGCTAGCCAAGTGGTCTGTAACTAGCTTTCAATGTGACATTTAACAAATGAAAGGCAGCACTAGCCCTTGGTGAAGAACATTTTGAACATCTTTTTCCCACCCTACCATTCAGTACCTCCTGATGGGAGAGCAAAGAGTCCTTGTAATGAAGAAGCAGCAATGTGACATCAAAGCTACAAAGCAACAGCACAGAGATTGTTTGGGAATGCTGAACCTTCCTCTGTTTGCCATCATATTACTTAAACTGTTTTCTTTTATTCTTTGGAGATATATTTTCCTTTACTAAAGGAGTTTGACCAGCATTCTTCAAGGAGCAGCTTTTGTTCAGAGTGCTCACAGGGTTTTTATTGACAGCAGTTCTGTCAAAAGCAAGACTGATGGAAAAAATAATAAAGCCATGACTTTATTTGATGAAACTAACAGCTATTTTTCTTCTGACACTTGGGCTCAGATTTTTAACACCATCACTCTTGCCATTAGTGTAGCCCAGAGGTGGCTGTTTCTCCTCTTGTTGCCCTGGCAGCTAGAATAGGGCAGAGGCTGTGACCTTAGCACTGATCCTGCTTTTGCTGTCTAGCCAAACCTGGTGGAGCTTTCATTCTTTGGAGATAGAATCATAGAAGAGTTCCAGCTGGAAGAGACCTTGAAGATCATGAGTGCAGCCTTTGTCCTAGCCCTAGCAACCTGCTCAATGATGCTCCCCAATGCAACATCCACCTGGCTCTTAAACCCCTCCAGGGATGGGGACTCAAGCACCTCCCTGGGCAGCCTGTTCCAATGGCTCACAACCCTTGCAGCAAAGAAATTCCTCCTCATGTCTAGCCTGAACCTCCCCTGGGGCAATTTCCATCCATTTCCCCTTGTCCTATCACTCTCCACTAGGGAGAACAGCCCAGTCCCTGCCTCTCTACAACCTCCCTTCAGGTAGTTCTAGAGAGCCA
>VWZO01019248.1:25209-42232 GCA_013396975.1 Bucco capensis
CTCTGTCCCCTCTGCAGCACCTCCATGTCCCTCTTGGAGTGAGGAGCCCAAACCTGGATGCAGTCAGAATAAGACAGTTTTCCTTTCCAAGGTGAGATGAGATGAGATGATGGGACAAGGCAGAGGTGGCTGTTCTCAGCAGCTGTATAGGACTGGAAGAGAGCAGAGCAGCAGCAGCTGATAGCCAGGTCCCTGCTGGTGCCATCACAGGGTCACTCCAGCTTGGCAGGCAGGCAGAGCTAAGGCAGTGGGAGCTCTCTTCCCTCACACTTTCCTGAGGCTGAAGGAGCAGCTTTCATTCCTTCCTTCTGTGACTTGGCAAACTGGCATTAGAGCTGATGAAAAATGAATCAGGTCCTGGGGATGTGATGGGAATTGACTGTGCTGCACACTTGTTAGTGTTTGTGCTTTGCTGCTTGGATACTTTTATTGATGAAGTGAAGTACTGCATACTATTAAATTATCATTTCATGCTTCTTATGATAATAGGCAGAAGAGCATGGCAGATTACTCTTACTTTCCTATATAACTGATTAATGTGCATTGTTGGGAGCACACATTCCTTTCTTAAGGAGGGTGGAGAGGTGTGAGATTTGAAGTGGAAAAAATTTTGTTCTGTTCCTTTACAGATTCAGAGCTGCATAAAGAAAAAAGAAAGGAGGAAAGCAGAGACAAGAGAGAAAGGAGAGGGATAGCTGTGTTAGACAAGCTGAGATAATGTTGTAATAATAACTGTTTTATGTGTCTATGCATATGGTGCTGAGCAGAATGCATTGAATCCCCTTAACAGTTCTGTCTTTATGTGTGCAGTTCCCCTACAGTTACTAATCCATTGTACCTGCTCTTCAAGCCACCTGGCTATTGAGTGCATTGCTAAATAGCACAATGTGTAGCCATTTAATGAGGCTGAGTAATTCTATTAGCTCTTCATACTATTTATTCACCACCTGCATATTTTCTACCTCTGCTACAGATAAGGTTAATAAAATGAATTCTGCCATCAGAGGTTTGATAATCCTGTCATCTCTGAGCCTGTGTGGCATGCATGGGATGGAGACTCACAGATCCCCATCCTGTGGTTCATCTATATCACAGCACACTTGAAACAGCCAGAAGACAGCAAAAGAATTGCTACAGAGATACTGCACAGAATAAGGAGTGCTATAGAGAATAGAGGATAGCCATAAAATGACAACTTGCCTGAGTGAAGAGTGATTTNTGAAAGGACAAGGGGCAATGGTTTGAAATTGGAGAGGAGTAGATTTAAACTGGACATTAGAAAGAAGTTCCTCCCCACGAGGGTGGTGGAACACTGGCCCAGGTTGCCCAGGGAGGTGCTTGAGTTCCCATCCCTGGAGGCATTGCAGGTGAGGCTTGCCAGGGCTCTGGGCAAGCTGCTCTAGTTGGGGATGTCCCTGGCCACTGCAGGGGGGTTGCACTAGATGAGCTCCAGAGCTCCCTTCCAACCCAAACCATTCTAGGATTCTAGGATGTGACTAAGCACTGCTGTGGGAATCAGTGAGATTTCTTCAATGTTAAAGGCAGAAGCAGCCCCTCAAGACTTTTGAGCCTCATGTATGGAGGCACATACACACCTGCAGAGAGGCAAACATCTCTCTACAACATCCTGCCTGACAGGAGGTTGGAGTGAGTTGGGTTAGGTCTCTTCTCCAAGTTAACAGTGAGAAGACAAGAGGAAATAGCCTCAAGTTGCACCAGGGGAGGTATAGGTTGGATGTCAGGAGGGATTTCTTCACTGAAAGGGTTGTTAAGTCTTGGCCCAGGCTGCCCAGGGAGGTGCTGGAGTCACCATCCCTGGAGAGGGTTAAGAAACATATTGATGTTTGTCTTAGGGCAATGGTTTAGTGGCATGGGAGTGCTAGGTATGGTTGGACTTGACGATCTTGGAGGTCTCTTCCAACCTTTGTGATTCTGTGAGGAAAAGATGCAGAGAAGACAACACCTTAGCAGGAACCCCAGTGATCTTCCTGAGGGACTTGCCTGTCCAGAGATAAGGAGACTATTTGCCATATGCAGATAGAAGGGATTGATTAAAGAAAAAAAAAGTCAGTTTTATGATTTGAGAATTAAAACCATGCTGGGCTGTTTGTTTGTTTTTTTTCATGGGCAAAGCTTGTAAGCTAGTTAAGAGTTAAAAGGTATGGATGGTAACCTTTGAAAGTTTCCCCAAAGCTGCACAACTACTGATGGGGTGACATGAAAAGCCATTTCCCTTATAATGAGATACTGAGCAGATCTGTCTTCTTTTAAAACCTGGCATTTAAAAACACATTTACTTCTATTATGTACTGGCCTAACCTGCACAGGCTATTTCTTGTGACATATTACCAGAGCAGATGTTTTCGACAACCTGCTGGCATCACTGCCAAAGAATGAACAATGTTTTATTGTTTTTCTTTATTCATAATTTGGACAAACTGTTGCAAAAGTTTCTTTCCCAGTATTTTTTTCCACAGGTTTATCCAAGGATTTCACTATGTAAATTGCCTATTATTTTTCCCCTACTGTGCAAGTGAGGAGTGTAATATGAAGAAATGGGGGAGGAAATGGACACCCTGATGACTTTTTTTCACAGGACATCTGCTCACCTTACCCAGGTCTTTTGCAGCCAATTTGTCTAAGACCATATGGATGAGATCAAATTGAAGAGAGGGGAGGGGAGAAGGCAGAGAGGAGAAAACAGGGGCCAGGAAGGAAAATAAAGGAGAAGACAGAGATGAGTTGGAGAATATACATTCTAAAGAAACAACCCAGCCTCCCTTCCCCTCCATGAGTAAAAGATCACTTAAAGAAAATGAGAAGCAAAAAAGTTGTAATTGAATCATTTTTAGTTATTGCACATCAGCTCCAGGTTAAAACTTGATGCTGTTCCTGAATAAGAAAGGACTTTATTCAGAGTAGTTATTGCAGTCTCTCTCCTGTCGTGACCTTTCCTATAGCTTAATAACAGGATCTCAAACTGATTCTATTTAATAGTTCATTAAAGTGTTTAAAATATAAACACAGAGCTTCAGTTACAGCATACACTTGTGCTTTTTCACCAAGAGAAAGGATATTTCTGTATTCATGGAGAAATGACCTTCAGGATTTGGAGGAAGGTTTTCTCTGCTTTATACTTATTCCATCTCTATTAGGTTTTTGGTTGTTTGGGGTGTTTTTTTTCAGGCTGTATAGAAATATGGAATTCATCTCATCATCTCTAACAAATACCTGATCAATCAGGGAGATGCAAAATCATCTAATGTTTGTATTAGGTTGCTGGCACAAGCAATCAGCCCTAATGACTCAGTAATGCCACAGGAAGCTGTGCATATGCTCAAGGATTTTCCTGCTATTTATCTTTACATGGCTTTGGACCCAAACCTTTGGGTAGGTAGGGAGCTTCTGAAACTGAAATGACTTTGACTTCTATGGCCTGGTTGGAAACTTCAATCTAAGCATGTGCCTCCCTGTAGAACCATTGCAAATCTAAGAATGAAGTGCTGTAGTCACATTCTTAATACGAAGGTGGTAAAGGATGCAATATACTCCTAGAGCACAAGGAGATTAAGTGAGACAAAAACAAAACACCTCCAGACATTCTGTGCAAAATAACTGCAGGTCTGGTGTGCTCAATAGGTCTTTTGAACATAGAAATCATTTTGGTGCATAATGAGGTATGATAGCAGGCAACAGAAACTCACACACTCATTTTATAGCCCCCCAAATACCCTAATGAAAACAGTTGTGAGTCAAAGATTGCTTTCCTTAGATCTTCAGCACTAAATAATTCTATATTTGAGCAAAGGAAGATAGGGTGAAAAGTTACTGATGTTAATGAGAGCTCCTCTACTTGCTTGAAAGGATTGAAGACAAGCAGACACTTCATAGCTTTGCAGTGGAGCTTCAGCTCCCCAACACTCCCACTCCATCCTGGACAACATGCCTTTGAAGAACAATACTTTCCACCTTCTTTTTCATCCTACAGATGCCAGTTGGGCCTCCCTAACCCACCCTGCACTCCTCACTTCTTTTGTACTAAAGAGACCAGTTGGTTAAGGCAATATTTGCTGCAATAGGTTAGAATCTCCTAACCCCAAATGTTCTGCCCTAGGTGCACTCACTGCTCATGCTTCTTACACTGGAAAGGGCAACCCAGGGACGCAAGGACAAAAAGGTGCGGGAAGGGAAGGTGCGGGAAGGTGCGGGAAGGTGTGGGAAGGGAAGGTGCGGGNGGAAATGAAAAAAGAATGGAGAAAAGGAATGGAGAAAGGAAAAAGGCAAGGAAAAAAGGAAAAAGCACAGGAAAAAAGGCAAGGAAAAAAGGAAAAAGGACAGGACAAAAGGCAAGGAAAAAGGCTAGTGGAGCAGCCAAACTCTTTCAGTGTTCTCTGCACCTGTACCCAAACCTGTGCTTTTCAGCTCCATCAGCTGGTTTGGGTTCTCTTTAACTGGGTTTGGAGTTGTTTTTGGGGGAAGGAAGGAGGACTGGCAAATGTCTGGTTTCTGTCGAGTGTGTGGAAGCACAAATAGCACAATGAAGTTTCCTCTTGTTTCCTGTAGGCAGGAGAGCTGCCAAAGCTGAGCTGCCACAAGCCCAGCACTCTCTCCTCCATACATATGTCTTGGATCATGAAGCAGAGCAGCATTGGAGCTTCAGGATGGTGCTGGAAGAGCATGCTTCCCAGGGACATGAGTGTGTAAGTAGGATGACTTAATTTTAGTGCATATGCATGGGTATCTTTCCTCCCTGGTGAGCAGTGTTTCATTACAGGCAATGATTAGGTTCTTATTATTTATACATTGTTTTCCATTGCTCAGGGAGAGTTTTCTGTCATCTGCCTCACACTCTGAAGGATTTTGAGACTCACTTTCTATCCATGAAGTAATTGGCTTAATGCAAGAAATGGGGAATGAAAGCAAGAAAGAGTCCAAGAGGCTCTCTGCTGGTTTGTTTTCTGCTTTTAAAGTTCAGGTTCCAATCTTTCCTGGCTCCATTGTTGTTTAAAAGCTTTTGAAGATTTTTTTTGGCTGGAAAACAAAACAAAACCAACCACACCAAGCAAAAAAAGAAGAGCTATACAATATGTTTGAAGCTAATGGTGCATCCCTAGGAAGCTTGTGGTAAATAAGATTCCCCAGAGAGGCAGCAGCAGGGATGGGGAGAATCTTCGTTCCTCTTGCCATAGCCAGTTGGGTTTCTATGAGAGATGGTTTGGAGATAAGCTGGACAAGGATCATTTTGACTAATTACGTGGGCTTAGCTCTACACATGATCATGAAAAAAAAATCTGTTTCTTTTTCCAAAGGAAATGACAGAACCTAGAAATAAACAGCTAATTTTCATAGCAGACCCAACCTCACCACTTTATTCCTGCTCAGTAGTACTTAACTGCAGCAAGCCAGGGCAGCTTTGGCTAGAGTGAGATAACAGCTGGAAGACTGCAAAATTAGAAGAGTAGCTCTTGCTGAGAGAGTTCTTTCTGCCCTCAGCCTCTCTCAATGTACCTCCCTTACTGCCCCAAGGGTAGCTGAATGCTCAGAACATCCTAGGTGTTGTGCCACAGGCAGCTCATATCTGTGGAGCTTCCACATCCACACAGTATTGGCTTGGCTATGAGGAGAGTTTGGGTCCTCAGCACTCATTTACATGAAGATATATTCAGAGTTTCATTGCCAATCAACTCATTGCACCATAATTGTATTAAGACCATCAATGCACTAAAACCTCTTGCAGAACCCTAGCCATAGCATTTCCTCTCTGGATGCTATGTTTGAAGGTTATTCTATACAATATTAATCAAAATGCCTCTGCTACAAAGAGGAGAAGGACATGAGCTGTGAATGCTGGGATAGAGCTCTCCAGTCTGTACAATACAGAGCACAATTTGTTGTTATTTTAGGTGTTGTGAGAGAAAACAAGAAACCAGGCTGTATTGACTAAAAAAAAAGCCATTGGGGAATTTTGCAGCAGAATATTTTGCTCTGAAAATGCAGATTTAATGGGGTTACAGAACATGTTGTTTCCATGATAATTTCATCCACTACTCAGATACTCTCATTTACATTCAGAATAAATGTGATGTTAGGAAACAACAGCAAAGATAGGCACTAAGCCTTAGGAGCTTGCTCTCCATAAAGTGTCCTTAGAGATGGACTCCTGCAAAGGGGATGCCAGAGCAGCAGCTTAACACCCTTGCTCTGAAGACCTCAGCATCTCTGGCCCAAAAACAGAATTACTAACAAACCAGAGGAAAAAAGGCAAAGTTGGAGTCCTGGCCAGTCATCCTGTGCAAGAGGCAAGCAGCCTAACCTCACCTCTGGGGTCAGCCCCATTCTCTGGCCACTTCTTAGTTAGCTATTGCAATGGTTAAATTGGTAGACACCCATTTCCAGCAGAGTTCAATAGGTTGGAGGTAAGTCAGCTGCTTGGGAAATGAAAGGCTAAGGGTCAAGCCTTTGGCTTCAGCAAGGAAAAGCTGTGTGACATCAGGGATTTTAGCTGGTTGCTCAAGCCTTTCACCTTCCAAAATGACTTTTGAAAGCTTTTTCCTTCTGCTTAACAAGGAAAAACACTGGGATTTGGTAGTAAGTCTTTTTCCCCTGGCCCACCCTTAGTTTTTTTACCACAAAATAAAAAATAAACCAGAAACCTTAACATTTCTATGTAAGGATACAGCAGACTTCTGAACATTTATTTTTACCTTGATAAATGCAAGTACAATGCATGACTGTGTGTGTGTAGAACTGAAGGATGGAGGAACTGAAAGGATTAATTTAATGAAGAGTTCCTCCCATTTACAATTCTTTACAAAACAAGCAGACAATGGAACACCATGGGCAGGGAGAGTGGACTGAATAAAGCTTCCATTCTCTTCAAGAACAAAAAGTTTAGAGGCAGAATAGTCACAGGAGAAAGTCAGGTCCAAGAATGTAAGAGACACAATAAGGAAAAGAGTGAATTGTACTGCTAAGAAATAGTGAAATATGATTTTCCTTGCAGTAAGCAACAAGCAAGACTGAGACCAAAGTCTTCCATGTATTAAGACTCTAAAATAGAGCCTTCCACCTTGTGGGCTCCATTTAAAACTCTAATTAAATTCTGATAGCCAGCAAATAATAGAAATGTAAAACCCAGTAGTAAATGAGAGCCTGGAAAGTCTTCCAGAAGGAATCTGTGTGCTTTAGAGTGATATGAAGAGTATAATGTGACACAGTGTGGGAATCTTGTGTCTCTGGATAGAATGAGGGCAAGACACTGCCAGGGGACATCTAGTCACTGTGCTGCCAGTGCCTGCCTGGCTGTGGCACTAACTCTGGAATGCAAAGGGATTCTTTAAAACATCTTTCCAGACACAAATGATTTCAGTCTTTTAAATGGAAATAGGTTAATATCCCCAGGTATGAATGTTTGCATCCTGGCCCAAAGAGGATTCCCCCTCCCCCCCCAAATGAACTGTGGATGTTCTCATTAGCCAGATAAAATGCCATCCCTTTTTCAAAGGCTCCTAAACTCTTGAATGCACTGATATTTCCTGACAGCCAGTTCCACAGGTTAATTGCAAACTGTGTAAAAAATATATTGCTTTTCTCTTCCATCCAGTGTTTTTGTTCTGGTATTGTTAGAGTGTAAACAGAAGTTCCTTATTGACCTTCTCAGCAGCCTTGGTGCTGTTATCTGAATCAAATGCATTCCCTCTGGGGTGTTTATTTGTCTTTATATGTTGTTTTTTAATTAAGCAGCCCAGATCATCTTGGTTACTTAGAAATTGCTTGTGGTCTGTCACCATTTTCATCACTTGTCATTTGAATACTGTTTATTTCTTCTGGAAACATAATGGAATGAAGATTAGTACCATTGAATTCCACATAGGTTCCTGACACTTTGATCTTTAAAGCCTGATTTTAGCCAGCAGGCCAACTAAGCAGACACTCTTTGCTGTTGGCATGATAACAATTGTACACTGAAGCAGGGACTGTATAAAACTATCAGTTATGGCACAAAACATCCTCTGGGATCACTAAATGGTGCCATTGCCCATTGGGAGCAGCTCTGCTCAGGAGGCATCAGGTAACTCAGTGAGGCATCAATGAGATAAATTCCACCTCTCTGTGTCTCTCAGGAAGATATCCAACACACAACTGAGCTATTGAGTCCTCTCTCTGCACTGGGAGCAACACACACAGGAACACAAACATAACCCAGAATACACACATTGTAGTAAGAAAATTGGCAGCTAAAGCTGCAACTTAATTTCTTTTCTGTGCTCTGAAATATTCTGAGAAGAAGAGGTTTGCAGAGCCCTTGCTTAGATGAGGAATAGTCAGCCAGGAGCACATGAAGCCAATTGGTTATGGATTCCTGGTAGCTGAATTGTAATCTTAAAATTTTAAAAGGGACTATAACACTAAAGTTATATTAGTCTGGTCATATGAATTATTTGCACAGAGTTTTAACTACATAACCCAGATTCTCAAATGGTTGCAAAAAGCTCACCTGATTAAATTTTAAAGAATCACAGGCGTTTCATGAAAAATGAGAAGCTAGAAACAAATATTGAGTGCCTATGTTTAATTTAAGGCAAAAATCACAGGTAAGCTATGCATTTGAAACTTCTATTAGGCTAACTATTGAATAAGAGCACCACTAAAAGCTAGGCAATTGTAATGTAAGCAATGAAATGTGAGCCTAAGTTTAGTGCTCACTGTTCTGTAGTTAAAATGACTTAGCCAAACATGTGCCTGCTGGAATGGAACAAGTTCAGTCTTCCCAAAATGCATTCTCCTCATTTTCTGAAGCTTCTCATGCTTCATAATGTCATAGTTTATCTATATTGCATGGTTAGAGGAGAGGATGGAGGGCAGAAAGGTCCAGCCTTAGCTTTGCCATTGGCTTACTGAAGGGACCTGTGCCTTGATTTATCCATCAGTAAGATGCAAATAGTTCTCAATGCTTAATTCTTTCTCTCTCTGATACTGTAGATTTCCTTAATTGTTTGAGTTTGTTAGATGGAAGATGGTAGCTCACAAATCCTAGCTTGTGCTTTACTGGTGCTTTGAAAAGGAGCAACGAGGTGTTTTGGGAGCTTTGTATTCTAGAGGCAAGATGAGGGAAAGGAGTAGGAGCTGAGATGAAAGGAGAAGAGTTTATGGGATTCATGGTGTTCAGGTGTTATCTGCAGCATCAAACAAAAGCTTTAAGGCCAGATTTAGCTTCTCATCCAAATTTTCTCAATGAACTCAAAACTGTGTCCCTGAGCTGCAGTTTGAGGAAACTCTTCAGTAGTTCCAGATGTTTCCCTTTCTCTCCAGCAAAGGACCAGTGTGTCAGCTCTAAATGCAATCCATTGGATTTTACAGCCTTGAGATTGTTTGTTTGGGCTTTGTTTTTGGAGTGGATCGAATTATCTTTAAGCAAGAAGTCAGTTCTTAGTTCAAATATAGCAATAGGAAAGAGAAGTAAAGGAGTAACTACCTGCATTTTATCTCTGAAGACAAGGAATTCAGGAGGAATCCTGTGTGCTCAGCTAATTTCTTGTTACTCCAGAAAAAAAACACCACCTGATGAAATATAATAGTGAAGTTCAGAACTTGAGCAAAGTGCAGTTTGACCTTGCACTAACCTTGAAACGTTGTGAGCAGGAGCAAATAGCCACTCAACTAGGAAGAGCTGGCATAATATTTAAGGAGCAAATATTGCCACAAAATTACCATTGCAGTATAAGGATTAGGAACACAATCACATATTGTGTTGTTTTACCAAAGGGAAATGGGAGGATGTTTTTCTGGCTATTCACAGAGGAGCCAGCAGCCTTCCAGGACAAGAACAGCAAATCTCCCCAGCATACCTAGGTTTTGGAAAGGAAAGCCATCTGTGTAGGGCACTTTTCCAGAGATGTGAGCATGTGTGTGTGTGTGTGTGCAAATACCAAGTTTTGTGTGTGGATTTATTTTTGCATGTTAATATCTAAGCCCTAGGAGGACAGGCTGAGAGAGCTGGGGCTCTTCAGCCTGGACAAGAGGAGACTGAGAGGAGACCTCAGCAATGCTTAGAAATATGTGAAGGGTGAGTGTGAGGAGGAGAGAGCCAGGCTCTGCTCCATGGCATCCAATGGTAGGACAAGAGGGAATGGGAGCAAGCTGGAGCACAGGAGGTTTAGTATTAACATGAGGAGGAACTTGTTTGCAGTGCAGGTGCCAGAGCACTGGCCCAGGCTGCCCAGGAGCCTGTGGAGTCTCCTTGTCTGGAGCCATTGCAGAGCTGCCTGGACACATTGCTGTGTGAGCTGGTCTAGGTGCTCCTGCTCTGGCAGGGGGGTTGCACTAGATGATCTTTCTAGGGCCCTTCCAACCCCTGGCATACTGTGATACACATAAATGCTGATCTAGACCTGTTGTTCATGCCAAGACACAGAAATTCTGACTAGGCAGCAGCCCAAGCTAATGTGCACTCAGCTCCTGGGCACCAGAGAGCACAACCTCTGCAAGCAGGGCTCAAGAACCTGGGCTGCTTGAAAGACTAGCTAGGAAACATTAAGACAGAGTGTGATTCTCCAGTAATCTCATACAAACCCAAATAACATTACATCAACACAGAACTGCACTAATTAAGCCCTTTGAATGATTAAGCTGTGTTTATAGATCTCCTAACTCAAAGAGATCATACCTGGCAGATCAATGCCCACGTTAAATAAGTCATTAGCCTCTGCAAAGATTGCCCCACAAGGTCATTGAATTGTGGTGCTGGAACATTTTAATGAGCTCCACACTTGACCTGTGGGAACAGGACCAACAACAATTCCCTCAGATGAGGAAGCTCTGCATGGCTGACAAATATCACACAGTCTTCCTGGCCTTTGAGTTCTTAATCAATAACGTGGAAAAACACACAGACACACACAAAAAAATCATTGAAGTTAAGTAATAAGACACACAGAATGTGTTAGTATAAGATGATATTTTGTTGTCACGTTCTTGCCCCAAGGATTTGGTTTGCAATTATTCTTACCTTATAGTTCAATGAAATACTAGAAAAATCAAAAGAATTATATGACTGTTCAAATGAATCTGGCCCAGGCCCAAAAGCTGCTGAGAATATTTTTTTGGTCCTTTCTAGAGTGTTTTAGGGTGCTCTGAACATGCTGTCACCTACCTACCTGATTGATACACAACATGACAGCATTGTTTATTCATTTTGCATCCACAGGAGGTAATAACTCTCTAAATAATAGACACAAAATAATATATGTGGTCTTTATTCTTATGTAAAACAAATCCAACCCTCTGAAAAAGATACTGAAATCTTTGCCAGCCCAGGATAGTGCCATCAGTGTTTCACTAATATTACAATCTGAATTGGAGGTGCCTTCTCCAGGTGACCAGTTCCAGGACCTAAAGGGAACTTCCAAGCAGGCTGCAGAGGGCCTGTTTGCAAAGGCCTGCAGGGAAAGGACAAGGGGCAATGGTTTGAAATTGGAGAAGAGTAGATTTAAACTGGATATTAGAAAGAAGTTGCTCCCCACGAGGGTGGTGGAACACTGGCCCAGGTTGCCCAGGGAGGTGGTTGAGTTGCCATCCCTGGAGGCATTGCAGGTGAGGCTTGCCAGGGCTCTGGGCAAGCTGCTCTAGTTGGGGATGTCCCTGGCCACTGCAGGGGGGTTGCACTAGATGAGCTCCAGAGGTCCCTTCCAACTCAAACCATTCCAGGATTCTAGGATTCTGTGATTATCCATCCTTTAGCTGCTAAAACCTATTCAAAAATGTCTAATTACACTTGCAATTTTGTTTTTTGGACCCCTGGCCTTTAGCTACAGAGCTGGGATTGTTGTCTCCCTTCCCAGAGGCTCTGTAACTTCTGTTAGAAGATGGCACTAAGTGTAACTTCTCTAGTGTGGATTAGTCTTGCTCAGCTGTTTGATTTTTATGTTTCAAACCCTAGAGCTGTCATGTTCCCCAAATCTGGCTTTGGTGATTTTCTCTAACTGTCTGATTTGCCCTGAATTTTCCATAATGTGGTTTCTTGAGAGAGAAAGAAGCTTAGCTAACCACTCAGCCTTCAATTGAGAATTCCAACATCATGGCCCTGTGAGTGTGTGCCTGGAGGGAAGCAACAACAGGGTTGCTGCTTGGGAAGATGAAGTGATTGAATTCAGTGCCTGAGGCCACAAACCTCCTTTTTGTGGCTGCTGCTATGTAGAACTAACTGAAAGCCAACCTGTGAACTACTTCATGCTTTTTTTCACCCCTCATCCTATAAAAACTAACATTATACATTCTATCTGAGAGATTTATTTCTACTGTAGGGAAAAAAAAAAAAGAGAAAAGCCACTAATCTAAGGCTACAGTGTGGAACAGGATCAGATGATCTACTGCTTCACAAGAAGCTGCTGGAGCAGTAGTCACAAATGTTATCTGATGTACTTGGTGATGCCATGAGGATGCATTAAGGACACTTTGCTCAAGCCCTTGAAAGACTCTTTGGGATCTCAGCACTAATGGTGTATGGCTGAAGAAGCTCAAAGAAAAAGATTGGTTTGGTTTGGTCTTCTGGAGGTTGCTGCAATGAGAAGCTAGGCCAGAAATGAATGAAAGAGCCTACAAAAGAAAACCAACTGAGTGATGAGTTTGGGACGATTCGGCCATGAAACCTTTTTGAGCTGATGTATTCCCCTGCTATTTCAAAAATACCAATCTGTTGTGGCCCTGGTGGATTGGGAAAGAAGAGGTGGTGGTTTTATATCAGCAAGAAGTAAGAGTTGTTGTGTTGGGCACACAGAGCAGATCAGGGGTAGGAAGCAGCACTGCAAATGTGGAGTTGTTCTGAAGCAGCCAGCTTTCCTCTACACAGTCTGAGATGTCAAGCAGAGGAGGTTTTGTTCTTTTTCTTAAAACAAAAATCTCAATCAGATCATGTTATTGGTTCTCTTTCCTTTCATCTGAACTATCAAACAGCAAGTTTATCAAAAGCAGGATCTTACTTCATTGCCCTCTTGTATGACCATGGCAGCTGTTCTGCCATCATTAGGGAAGAGTTTCATCTAATTCAGGAGCTGATTTTAATCTCTACATGAAGTATGGATTAATCAGTGAATTATAGGGTGGGATGATTGACAGAGCAAGCAATATGGTAGTAGAAAGTGAGATTTGAAAGGGTTATTAAATACAGAACACAATGACTAAGTATGAGCATGATGATTAATAGTGGAATGTACCAGAGGAGAGAAGAATTGTTAGCAGACTAGGAAGGCAAAACCCTGACCAGATTCTCAGCTGATGTACATTGTCCAAACCCAAAGGAAATTAGGGAAGCTCTGACAGTTTATGACAGCCAGGAGTCCATCCCCAGGAGAAATAGACTGAAATTGAGGGAAAAAATTAAACTTTAGCTAAATATCTGAATAAGAATCTAGACAGTATGATCCCATCAATTGAGAAACAGTCTCCCAAGGGAAATGCTGAAAGCTTCAAGCCTGGACATATTTGGAATTAGATTAGGCAAAGCATTTGAAAAAATGTACCATGGGGACAAATTTGTACTGGAGGGGAGATGAATTAGATAGTCAAATAGGTCTTTTTCACAGTCTTTGAATGATTTCAAAGTGACTGTGGAAAGAAAAGAAAGAACTTGGCCATGTTTTTGCCTGTCTAGTTGTCCACTGGCCCTGAGACAGTGTGGAGTGAGTATTGCACCCAGATGGAAAGGTTCTGCTGCTGAGAACTTGGCAGATCTCCCCTTCAACTGGGGCTAATGTTTGTTATGAACAGCCTTCTTTCTGTCTGTAATCAAAAAGAGTTAGCACTGAAAGCCATTAAATGAGGATGTTTCCACGGGCATCAATGGAATTTGGAAGTTGGCCATAAAATATGGGGTTTTGTTGTTTCCCTGTGGTGGGGTTGGTATCACAGTATCCCAGTATGTCAGGGGTTGGAAGGGCCCTAGAAAGCTCATCTAGTGCAACCTCCCTGCCAGAGCAGGAGCACCTAGACCAGCTCACACAGCAATGTGTCCAGGCAGCTCTGCAATGGCTCCAGACAAGGAGACTCCACAGGCTCCTGGGCAGCCTGGGCCAGTGCTCTGGCACCTGAACTGCAAACAAGTTCCTCCTCAGCTTAATACTAAACCTCCTGTGGTCCAGCTTCCTCCCATTCCCTCTTGTCCTACCATTGGATGCCATGGAGCAGAGCCTGGCTCTCTCCTCCTCACACTCACCCTTCACATATTTCTAAGCATTGCTGAGGTCTCCTCTCAGTCTCCTCTTGGCCAGGCTGAANGGAGCTGTGCCAGGGATATAGAAAGAGGAGGCATGCTCATCCCAAGGTAAGGCTGAGAATGTCCCTTCCTTACATTCCCAGTAGAAGCCTAGCCTTTAAGTGACAGGAGCACAGCATCCAGCCCCCAGAAAGCCACTTTCATTTTCATATAAATATGTAACCATCATTTGTTTAACTCACACCAAGCCATCAAATTTTGTGGTGGGCTATAAACTTGTTGAGTCATTAGCCTGGCTGCTTAATGGAGGAAAACTAAATTCCTGTTCCTGCATAATGACACTTATTCACTGTAGACATTTGCATCACTAGGAAACCATAAAACCTCATCCTTCATAATGAAGTTCTGAGCTGACAAAGAGGAAAATATAGTGTGGTGGGACAACTATGAATATAAAACAAGCTTAATAAAGAAGTAGTGACAAATTATATTATGCAAAATGCAATGCAATAAAAAAAAATGTTACGAACTCATTGGAAATGTCATAAATAATCTAAATAGTTTTTAACTGTCAAAGCCTTGAAAAATATATTCCTTAAAAAAAAAAGAAAATGAGGTGCAGAATAGATTCCAGTTTAATTGCCATCATATTTTGACAAGCATGGAGAACCTTGCATCCAGCTTATTTGCTATCTTTAGCTCCCTTGCTTGGGATGAAGTGATGGAGGGAGCATTATAAGGAGTTTGCATTTCAACCCATTGGTGCCTGATCCAAAACTACCTTCCTCAGCCATTTTAAAACATTGTTCTTGTCCATTTGGGATCACCATTTACAGTTTGCATTATGATCTCAGGCCAACTGATCCTTGCAAAGTAAAGAGAATCTCTGCTCTGAATGTTTGGCAAAATCAGGCACTGCCTTCTTAAAATCAAGGTGCTTTTTGAGCAAATAAATACACTGTCTGCTCTATCTCTGTGGGTCAGCAAGGGCATGAAATCCCATTAGGGCAGCTCCTTGTATTACAAAAGACTTTCTCCAATTTGTGTGTCCAAATGACTCACTTTCCACTCTTCCAAAAATTTCATTTTACAGCTGGGGAAAAAAAAAGTCACTAGCATTTCAAGAATTGCTGCTGGCTCCAATAATAATGACTTAGATTCTATTTCTGCTGAAGTCTCAATGATTCCAATAGTCCCAGGGACTTGAATAGAAGCAGTTCTGAGGCTTGCATAACCAGAAGCATTTCTATTCATGAAAACAGTTGCAAAATTAACTGCTAGTGTGATCAGATCCTCACTTCAGTGGAGATTTCCCTGCTGACATAGGCACTTGTTTAATTACATGCTGCTTGTACTCTAAATGCAAAAATGTTCAAGATGCTTCAACCACTTACTACATTTTCTAGCATGAGAGGCTGAGAAGGACAAATGATACATTCAATATACTGCTAAGAGATCTGTGGAAAACCATATTGCCTTGAAAATGCAAGATCTGACATGTTTTCTTGGTGATTTGGACTTAGTTTTTACGTGAATTGCAGGCATCACAAAGTAGACAATTCTGCTTTGGCTTTTAGATGTCATAGTGTATTCAAAGTGTATTTTGAAGTTGCTGTTTTCCAGAGAAAATGGTCCCCATGTCTTTGTCCAAATCTAGCTCAAATAGACATAAAGAATCTGAGCTATTTCCAAAGGACTGTGGTGCTTTCTATCCTCTAGTTGTTATTTTAGTCAACGAGTGAGAGTTTGATTTCTGAAACACAAAACTCCACGTGAGCAGGTTGGTTTGAACACACTCATGAGCCTAGTCTGACTTCTTTCTTCTCCCCTTTCCACAGTTGGAATAGGCTGTACAGAATTTTCCATTCTGCCCGAGGATTTGGAGCCACTCTGTCTGCTCTGCTCCCTTTGCTCATGTCTAATGCCTGAGCTTTCCAACAACTCCTTCCCAACAGCCAGCTCTCCTGGGCAAGGCACCAGGCATTGGGATCATCTCTAAGGCTTGTAAATCTTCTCTTTAGGTTGAAAAGGCTTCATTTAGCACATTTAAAGCAAAAATAAGCATTTACCAAACAGAAATTAAGTGATTTTTTTTTTTAAGCCTGAAATGTGGCTGCAGAGATTCCATCAGAGAAGTGGAGAATCCAAATTGGCCACAGTTTGGCTACTGGCAAATGAGGTAAACTTTCCTGCCCTGCTCACTAACATGGGGATGAACCCAGTGGTTGCTAGATTATTCTAATCCCTTGTATAATGATAACTTCCACTTCTGTCTGGGGACTCTCCATCCCTTCAGAGCCAAAACAAGCAAGTGATTCAGATCTGATAAGAACTGGGCTAGAGAACTAATTGCTTTTCCCCAGCTTGTGCTCCTTAGACCCTTTGCAGAGGCCACAATCAGCACGGGCTGCACACGTAGTCCATGGCCAAATAGGATACATGCTGGTGTTTGGAAGGTTGCAAAATAGCTGTTTCCTGCTCAAGGATCTAGCTTAAGGCTTGAAATTAAGGCTTGAAATTAAGGCCTTTCTGAGCAACATTTCAGTGTCTCACTGCCCTCATAGAGAAGAACTTCTTCCTAATATCTAATCTAAATCTCCCCTCTTTCAGTTTAAAGCTAGTATCCTGTGTCCTATCCTTCTAGTTTTTTCCTGTGCTAGCCCTTTTGGCTAGGTATGGCCCAAGGCTCAGTTAAGAGCTCAGTTCATTTCGTGGCCAGCAGAGCCAGAGAGGTGATTGTGCCACTGCACTCTGCTCTGCTCACACCTCCTCTGCAATACTGGGTCCAGTTCTGGAGCCCTCAACACACAAAGG
>VWZO01019248.1:42288-55812 GCA_013396975.1 Bucco capensis
CCATTCTAGGATTCTATGAAATGTGCAGTAGCCAGGTTAGTTAGCATGGTACCATTCAGGTGCTACAGGATTTGCAAGGGAATATGCAATCAAAGAGCATCACCCAAGTGTAATGACATCAACTATTGCATCTCATCGAATCAAAACCACCTTCTGATTGATGCAGAGTGATGTGCAATCACTTGTAATTGATTGGGGTTCACTCAGGATAGAATGGCATGTGGAGGAATTGCTGCTGAGAAATAAGGACTGGTTAAAGCTAAGAGGACAGGCTGAACCAGTCCAAATATTTTACACTTCTTGGCTCTTTCAAACAATTATGAACATTATAGGTTTTCTCTTAGGGCTTATTGTTTCTCTACACTGGACTGCAGATGTTGTAAACTAGCCTAGCTTTATGAAATCATTCGAAGTAGAAGTGTATCATGTCTTGATGTTATGCTAAATTACACCCTCAAATCAAACAACAATCAAACTTTTTCACTCTCTAATGTTAGTATTTTACCACTTAGGTAGGCATGAACACTTTCTGCTTCCACATGTTTCTGGTGTACAATTGGCCTTGACAGGATACAGATATAGAGATTTGGTAGGATGGAGGATTTATCCCAGTTTTAGGTCAAAGCTTTATATCAAACAGTTAGTTCCATAATATGGGCTTCTATGTCAGAAACCAAAGAAGATGTTTACATCACTAATTGTCAGGGGAAAAGAGTTTATTCTCTAGAAGGCTGAGTGATGAGGAAGCCCTGTTGTTGTATGAGACATTTCTTGAGGTGGTCAGGATGCTACAGCTTGTGTGCTTCATACTGCAAAAGGAAGAGAAGCAGAGCTGGGGGAGGGAAACAACTTTAATCAGCTACAAACATTATTGCTGCTTTTCAGGGAAGGGGGGAATAGAGGGAAAATTCTGGCATTGTGTTAACTTGCTTTTAATTTTCGTTGACCCATGATCCAATTCCATGTGGGCACACTGAGCAGGAATCATTAGAAACTAGGCTGAGGGAAGAGACCATATTAAAAGAACAAGAAAAAAATCTTATTTTATATTACCAAACAAGTTTCATCCCCCAGAGACAAGTTAGACATTTAAACATTTTTAAATGTAGTGCTCATTTCTCATCTTGAACTCAATTACTAGCTTTTCCTCTGGCTCAGAACAAGACTGAAAGCAGACTTGCTTCAAAGTGTGTTTGAAGTTCCCAGAAAAGTTGACTCCACTGATTTTTTTTTTTCTCTTCAGATTTTTCTAGTAATTATCATAAGATATCTGAAGTTGTTTCTAGTTGTAATCTATCTATTTTCTGACAAAACCAGATGTTTAGCATTTCAATGATTTTCCTTCACCTTGGTTTGCTGTTATGTTTTTTTTTTTTCCTCATTGGTCCTTAACTTTCTAAAGAGTTTAAGTTCAAAGTGAAAAGTTTCTTCCCCAGGTATGTGCAAACTATCTAACATTTCATAGATATAATAGCAGAAAAGAACTCAGGAAATGACTTTAATTATGAGCTTCTTGGAGTGCACAGCCCCTGAAATGCATGTGCAATAAGCTCATATGGAGTTAAGAGAGGGAGTTCAGATTTATAAGCCTGCAAGTCCAGTGCAGTTTGGCTAAGGGAGGACACTGTGCCAAAAATGAAGTTGAAAAGAAAACTATCCCTGCTTGCTCAAGGCTCTAATCTGAATGTTCCCCAAGAAGGAAAGCACTTTTCAATCTGCTTCCACTACTCTATATGCAAAATGAGTTAGTTTCAGGGAAGTTGCTTTTTTTAGCTGGCATTTCTGATGTTCCAGTGGACAGTTATATATTAACAGAAAGTTTTTCTGAAGACAAAAAAAAAAAAAGGATAACTATTAAATATCAGTTATTTTAGAACATTGCCAATTCTATTGCTGGTTATAGTCCATCTTGATTGGACTCTAGTCCAGAGTTTTGAAGCACACAGCGTGCTGCAAAACCATCTAGCCTTTAAACTAAGAACAGCCCAAACAGTTTTATTCTCACCTCTGTTTTAGCTATCAAGTATATTGACATCTGCTGACAAAAGGCCACAGATGGCAGTGGATACCATAGGTGAATTAAATCACCCCAAGTGAACAAGCAGAGCTGGCCTTCCCAAAGCTTCAAGGCTTCCCTAGCTGCTATGTTTTCTGGCTCTCAGCATGCAGAGAGTTGGTTTGGTTGAAGAGACCTTTGTTAGGCAAGAACAATTATCACTGATCACCAAAAAGAGTGTAGGAAACTCATCATTCTATCTAAGAACATAAACCCTTCAGGTGGAAAATAAAACACCCCAACCAACCACACAACTGTGCAACAAGGAGGCTTTTGAGGTTAACTACAGAAATATCTTCCTCCAAAGTTCATGCCCTGTCCCTTCATTCCAGAGTCTTGCACTGGAAAGAAGTCAACAGTGCTAATTCTGTGGGTAATATGTGATGGGAGAACAAACATCAGTGCAAGCTCAAAGTGAAGGTGAACCTCACAGGTCCTCTCTGTGCTGCTTTATTTGACCTCAAGAAAAACACCTGATTTCTGGCTGGAAAAGCCTTGAAAATAGTACTGGCTATTGAGGCAGTAAGGCAGAGTTAGGGATGGGTTCATAACAGGCTAGTGTTAGAGGAACTTGAAAGGATTTTGATCCATGAACTAGGTCCATGGCATAAAGCTGTCAAAGTCACAGGCTGTTTGATCTCTGTCTCTCCCATGGATATTATATTTTGCCTTTATTTTGGGCACCATCAAAGATCTATGGAAACTCTGAGCTTTCCTTTCTCAACACTAAAGTAGCCACAATTCTTGGGTTATTAGAACCATTCAAATTTGTTTATAGAGAAAGAATGGAAAGTTTATTCCAAGTGTCCTCTTGATGAACTAGCTGGCATGTTGCAAATGCCATTAGTCAATGGAGGAATCATGATCAGGAAAAGTGCTGCCCAAGAGGAATGGGAACACACTCTAGTCCATAATATTTAGACTTAAAACATTATGCTGCCTGTTGCTTGCAGAGAAATGACTACAGTGAAGAGACTCTTCCAGAATTAACTTTATTCCTTTCTTAAGGCAGAAAATGTAGGCATGGCCCCAGCCTAAAAGTCCCTGGTGGATAACTGATTTAAGCAAGCCTTCATGTGCTCACATACAGGAGATTTTTTTTGATTAGCCCTGCTGCAAGGCTCTAGAACATCCAAGAGAAAGTTCCTTAAGCTCCCTATGGGGAAGGGAAGCTGGGAGCAGGCTTTTATTCCCAGATGTCCATCTATCCACTGTGGACTTGGTTAGGGTTGTGATTTCCTGTTGAAATGAATCCTAGGTGCACAGCATTGCTCCCTCCTCCCTGCCCTTGTGCCATAGCACACTCCAACAAGTCCTAAAGCTGTTGTTCATTCCTTTTCCTAATCCCCTTTTGATCCTGCTGACACTATCCACAATGTTCTCGAGTAGTAAATTCCACACCTCCTATGTGAGGAAGCTCTTTTATAATAGATCTTCTGCTAGGTAAGAACAGCAGTTCCACACCCAGACACATTACTTCCCCTGGGCATCCTTTTTTCCACAGGCACACTTAGGGATGTCAGGGAGACAGGACTTCCCTTCGCAGAAGCCACCCTGCTTCTTGCCCAAATGCCCATGTCTTGCCTGCTCAATGATCCCATTCTTTAACATATATCCCACCACCTTCCCTAGGGTGGACACCACTGCAGTTTGCACTTCCCAGGGTCTCCTCCTGGGCCCTCACCCTCTAAGGAGCCTCTGTTGGCAATCCAGCTGGCCCAGGGGCTGCTTGGAGCCCTAAGGCCACATGCTGGAGGTGACACTTCTGCAGATTGACACAGAATCCTAGAATCCTAGACTGGTTTGGGTTGGAAGGGACCTCTGGAGCTCATCTAGTCCAACCCCCCTGCAGTGGCCAGGGACATCCCAAACTAGAGCAGCTTGCCCAGAGCCCTGGCAAGCCTCACCTGCAATGCCTCCAGAGATGGCAACTCAACCACCTCCCTGGGCAACCTGGGCCAGTGTTCCACCACCCTCGTGGGGAGCAACTTCTTTCTAATGTCCAGTTTAAATCTACTCTTCTCCAATTTAAAACCATTGTCCCTTGTCCTTTCACTGCAGAGATCAACCCTGGCTGAATGGTTCCTGAAGTGGTGACTCCGTGACCTCCAGCTTTTCCATTGGCTCTTGTGCTGGAGTCCTGCTTCTCCCAAATGGCTCTACCTTCTCTGGCTTAGCTGCTGCAAAGAGCATTTCCAGCGTGGAGTTACCTTTGTGGAGGAACTCACTGAGCTTTCCTGCTGTGGTTTTTTGGCAGCCCTGAGCACTGCTGTTACACACTTGGCATCGATATTCCCACCAATTCCACAGCCTCTAAAGCATTTCAAGAACTCTTTGTTATCAGCTGGAAAATCCTTTGCAAGGTATACTTCACATTATTTATAGATCTCTCCATTTCCTGCTTATGTATAACTTATCATTTTCTTAGGGAGTTCTCCTTTGGGCAAGCTTTCCATTCTCTAAATGCTAAGCTTTTCCCTGGGAGAGCCTCCTGAGCTTTCCCATTCATTCCATGGCAGCTTTTCTGGGCTACTTTTCTTTCTTTTTGAGGGTGGCATGCCTTTTACCCTTGATCCACTGCAGTATTTCTTATAGGCTGATTGAAACATCTTTCCTTTTGGAACATTCCTTTTCGGATTTATTACTATTTTGTGGTAGTTGGTTTATTCTTAAAGTTATTTTCCCTAATTTTAACCATTTTCTCTTTTCTTTACATGATCTTTCTTCAAATTGTAGAGCTACATGCAGGATTTATTTAGCCTGCTCCTTACCCTACAATTCCAAAGCTAATTAAGAGTTCTTTATTTTAAATTCCCCAGTCTGGGATTTTTCTGGAGTCACCATATATTCTGGTAGTAAATCAAGTTTTTTGGGTATTATTAATTATGCATGATAAAGGCTTGCACATTGCTTGAAATTGCCAAACTGCACTCTCATTTTTGTTCATATAGAAACAATTCATTACTTCTAGCTCAGGGATGACATGCCTTCAGACTACTTCTGAAACAGACTTCTCCATCTCTTTTGTGTTGCACTAAGCCTTTTGTCATGAGAGTTGTAAACAGGATTTATTATCTTTCACTGTGAGAACTCAAATTGTTGCTTTGCCCTTTGTATTTCCTAATTACATGAGGGGGATGGCTTTTTATCAAAGTGCTTTGCTTAGGAATAAAGTTCTTTGTGTGGCATCAGTGGGCAAGTTATATTGTTCCTGACATCAGGCAGCAACAAATTAGCTTGCAATTTGGTTTCATTCTTGTCAACATGAGATTTACTTAGTCAACATGTCTGTAGTCAGAACAAAAATAAGTCTCCAAGGGCTTGGGTAATTTAATACCTGAAAGACTGAGGATGGAGCTTTTAGTGGCTCTTAACATCCTGCAGATGTTGTTTACATGTCCAGGATATAAAGGAGACCACTGGAGGAGACAGGGAGATGACTCCAACTCTAGGATCTGTGGTGAGGAATGCAAGCTCCTCTACCACCATTTGCTCAGACCTTCTGGGTGCTAGAGCTACACTGCTTTTTACCCTGAGTGCAAAGGGTGGAGGATTTGGATTTAGGTGAGCTACCTGAAACCTTATCCTACTCATGCCTTAGGCTTGATAGGGAAAGCAGAGGACGGTCTGTCCCATGATTTGTATATTCTTCCTGAGGAGTTTGTTAACCTCTCTGTATCTTTCTGATTGTCCATGTGGTGGCAGTCTCAAAGTATATTTCCTCTCTACTTAGCAGGAAGAGTTTAATTCTTTTTTTTTTTTTAGTAAGGATTTAATTCTTATCCATTCAGGAATGGACAAAGCAACCCACTGAGGAAGGAAGTGATCCTTGGCACACGGAGGTTCATGACTGTTGCTCAGTAGTGGAGGCAGCAAAGCTCCCTTGTCCTCCTGCCATGTGCTGTGGCACCACATGCTGCTTCATGCTTCACTCTCTTCCTTCCCAAATGGCTCAGCCTCTTCTGAAGAGACTGCACAGCCACCAGGGCAGAGCCCACACCTGTGACATTGCACAACACATCCTCTTAGGGAGTACAATCATAGAATCANCCTGCTCCTGCTGCCAGCACTGTTCCTGCTCCAGGCCAGGAGTAGGAGCTGGCACAGCCCAAAGCCATGCCAGCAGCTGTGATGATGAGAAACCACTTGGGAAAACTGTGAGATGCTGATTGAAATTGTGTCCACTGCTTCATTCTGACTGAACATCTCTCACCAAGTCTTGTCTAGGAATACAAGGCTTCTTTGGTGGGACACTGAAGAGGACAAGCTCAGTGTGCCTGTGAGGCACACCAATTCCTCCTTCAGTTCTAATAGGCAAGATCCAGTTGCTGTATCCTTCACATCCTCAATGCATCCTTGTTACTTGAGGAATTGTCACATTCCTCGTGTGCAGAGATGATGCTCTGGTGCCTGGAATAATTCCTTTTTCAGTTCTCTCTGTGGAGCTGTGAAAGGGACACACTACAAAAGTGTTTTCTCATCCATTGTGCTGGGATCATACCTTTGGAACTCAATTTGGCTGAGTCCTACAGTGCTCCAAGACCCTTCTGGGTTTGTAGGCTTTCCCTAACAAAATCTAGCTTGAACTGGGATATGGGAAAAGTGAGAAAGAGTAAGTTCCCTCTGAAATTTGAGATTTCCTATATAGTTTTCTAGACAGTTATGCAAGATAATATCTTTGTTCAGGACAATTGTGGTACCTACAATGCTAGATGTATGTCATTTAGAAAGGGAATAACCAAGCCATTTAAATAATAATCATAATAAAGCCAACACCCAAGCAGTTTTAGGAGGTAATAAAACATATCTGTATTTTTCTCCCTGGATCTAAAAGAGTGTTTTCACCTCATTGAGGCAGATGTAGAGAAATCACATGTCTGTTCACTCTATTTAACCAGTAAGAGTTTTAAGTGATTTTCTGGACAACTCCAAATGTTCTAGTGGAGATTGGAAGCTGAGAAAAACCAATCATACTTCCTCAGGTAAGTGGAAAAATAACCATAGAAACAAAACAAACAAATCTAAACCTCTATGAATACTATTATTAGAGAGGGAAGAATCTTGATGAAGTGTGAGGTATGATCCAGGGCAGCTTGCTTGGGGTTTTACTGGTATGACTGGTATGCCTCTGAGTTTATTAGCCTGGAGGAAACCACAGGGAATTCAAGCCACACTTTAAATATAGTCACTGAAATTAGGATTTAATTTGAAAGTGTTAAAAGTGACCAGGATTTAGGGGAAAAAAAACCCAACAAATTGTTTCAAGAATCTCTCTAAGGAAATTTATCACCTATTTAATTAGATTACTAGGCAGAGAGGAAACACTTAGTGAAACTCAGTGGATATGTTGTTGGACAAACAGTGTTTTGTATAGCTGAATATGTCACCCTGGGTTTAATTACCTGGGAAGTCCATATTGCTGTGTGAGGCAGGGGAAAGTAGAGAAAATTAACTTGTTCAGGGAAGTCAGAGAAGATGAAAACATTTACAGTAACATCCACACAGATAAATACAGAGATGCACATATGGCCAAAATGTGTAACAGCATCCAGTGATTTTGCATGTCTCACTTTTTGAGAGATGCTAAAAGTTGACCTCATTTCACAGGAGAAGTATTTAGTGCATCCAAAGTACTTAGTGCATCCAAAGCCTCTGTCAGCTCTCTTAGAATAGGCATCCTGAGCTGTGTCCCATTGGCTTCTGGAAGCCTGATAATCATCCATTTATTTGGCTGAAGTCTCAGTTCAAGGTCAAGCTACAAGTTCAAGGAATAAGCAGTGGAGTATTTTAAGAGAAATGAGTACAGAAAATAAATTACATGGTTCCTGAAGAGAATCTGGTACTTGAGAGGTGCTAGATAAATGCCCTAAAATCTCAACTCATCAGTGATAAAAACAGCTTGAGGATATATATTGCTATTTCAGATTTTTTCCTCTCTTCTGCAGACTCAGCCTTGACCATTACTATCTGCAGCTCTGCATATTTAATCATCTTCTGGCTTTTTTTTCTGCAATTACAGCTAAGGCATCACATTTGAAGTAGAAAGTGACCCATTGGGAATTGGACCCGAAACTTCTTAGAGAGATAGTGTCAAAAATATTCAACCAACACCATTGCCTGGGATAAATACTTTAAAATGCTTTTAACTTAAGCACCTGATGGAAAAAAAAATCCTGATTATGAAGATTCTCAGTTCTTTCTAGTTTGAGTTTTACCAATATAGCCTAAAAGAAGCTCTTGTTCTCTGTTCTGTCAGTACTGATGTTAGGCATAAGGACACACTAAGTGTGCTTTGATGGAAGGCTACTCAAATGGAAAATGCCAATCCAGATGTGCATTACTAGTGAATTTGATCTGGATTTTACCACTCTCCTAAGGAATTCAGGAGCCATCCCTCCTCCTGTTCCCCATCCAGTCAGCTGTGAGCACAACACACACTGCTTGGCTGCCTGCAAAAGGAATGAGCAGGATGCTTTCTGCTCAATGAGATATGGAGGAGAGGGAAAAAAACAACTGATTCACCCTAACTCTGAAAAATATATCCCATTTTTAATGTCCTCTCAAGGGTTAGGTGCCACCACACTCAAGCCACCACTCCTCCTGAAGGCTCAGTGCTGAATTGTATTGGAAGGAGATGCCCAAATCCTTTCTTAAGCCAGTCCCCCATGGCTTTAAGCCAATTGCAAACTGGTCAAATACTCAGATTGTTAGTTCTGTCTCTCTAGGTCTTAACTTTTTGCCAACACTTGGAGAAAGGTGAGGAAGAGATCACTGCAGAGCAACAGATCATTAAGAGCTCCAGCAGCTGAGGAGTGTCACTTAGTCCCCAGAAACCCAGGGAAGGATGCTCAGGAGAATTTAGAGCCATTATAGAAAACACAGCATCTGTCTTAGTGTCCTTTAGGGGGGAAAAAAAGAAGCTCCTACAGATATTGCAGCAATATTTAGAGAAATAAAATAGACCTGGACAGTCATTCTTCACAGTATGGGAGAGACTTAAAGGAAAGGGAGATGCAATGGACTCTAAATTGGGTAAATGAACTGAACGTGTGCATGCAACAGAGAAAGGAATAAGCCACACCAAAGGAAAGGAAGCTGAAACAAAGAGATCTATGAGCTGAGACAGGGTTGAGTTTTATGTTGAACAAAGCTGGGAAATTAGAAAACAGAAGCCATTGTGCTCTTGCTGGAATAGAAAGTGTAGAATTGGGCAGTGGGATCCTCTTTGTTCAACTAGACTGTGGAGCATAAGGAAAAACCTCATCACGCAGCCCAAAGAGCCAAATCTGAGCTCCTCTGAGAGCTGACAATAGTGTGGAGATAAAGATTATGTTAGTCAAATCAGGTAATGTTCACATGGGGGCAAGAAGCACTAAAGCCTGGCAATTGAGATAAGCAAGTGCTCCACAGCCAAAGCTGAGTGCTAAAAACCCTACAAAGACAGGAAGAATGGCAATCTGTCTGAGCTTTGTTGGTAAGGTTAATAAAGTTAATAAACTACTCCAGCACCAGAGAATCTCTTCTGTTTTTTCTCAAGATTTCAGGAAATTCTACTAAATGTTAATTTAATCTCTTCCAGATTAAATGAGTTCGATACCTTCAAAACAGAGCTTGAAATAATAGGACAGTGTGTAAGAAAATATTGGCTCTTCAGCCTGAGCTATGTGATTATATTGTCCCTTCTTCAGGAGCAGTGTCTCTGCTGGAAATATGTCTTTAAAACAAACATTACTGCAAGGTCTCTTCCAACCCATGCCATGCCATGAATAGAGGGGGACAAGAGTCACTCAGAGAGTGGTTGGTCATGGAATGTGTTAATGAAGACAGCTAATAACCTCAGGAGCTGACCTGGGCTTCTCCAGGCTAGTGTCACTGTGCCATTCCCTAATGTGAAGAGGCAAGACTTAAAAACCTTGGTAAAGTTGTTTTTCACATAGATTTTGAGTAACATATCAGAAATGGCATGAAGAGGAGTGGTTTTCCTCCCTCTGAGGTGGTCTGTGAATAATCCATGCTGACACTAATAAAAAGGCATCCCGTGGTAGCCCATAAAAATAATGTTCAAGGAACTTCTCAAATTGCAGTTGAAGTTAATACTTCTGGAAGAAATTGATTCAAGATGTATTGTTGTTTTGACAGTGACTAGTTTTAGCTTCCCCTCCCCCTCGTAACCATCTGTTTCTGGGAATGAAATTGTACATGTTCTGCTATTTGGGTTGTTGTTATGTGTAGTAATTGCTGGCAGATATCAACTTGTAAACAGCAGATAATGCACATGATATAGAAATGAGACTTCAAATACATAATCAATTCATTACAGCCCTTGCTAAACTCTCTCAAATGTAAAAGAAGAACAAACCACTTTTATTAACTCTTTGCTAGAAATAGTCATTAGGATTTTTGTGTGGCCTAGATTGTTATTTTGCCTTTCCACTTTCCAAAGTAATTGATTTATAAAATACAGACTTGTTAAGACTCTAGGTAGAAAAAAGGAAGTATTTCAGTCTTCTGGCAACCAGTCTGAGTCTGCACAGAGCTGGATGACATTTCCTGTCCTAATTTTAACCTCTATTAATAGGAATCAACTCCAAATCCTTTTGTCAGGTTGGCACGTGCATGAATGAACTTAACCAAGTGGATCAGAGATTTCCATATCCAGATCTAAAGCTCCATGAGATATTCCACTAGATTATACTTGACTAGCAAACAGCTAAATTTCATGCTTCATTTGCAGCCCTTACTGATCAAATGATTGGAATGGGAATGCTTATACAACTAAATTAAGGTGGTTTGGGTCCATGATGAGAGCAGTTGGAGTGCTGGGAAATGATGTTGTGTTCATGTTTGGAGGGAACAGTGAACATCTTGAATCAAATGGTTTGGACACATGCTTACTAAATATGCTAGCTGACTGTTTAGTAGGAGCAAGTGGGATGAAAGACTGCTTGATAGGGATCCTAATGGTAAAATATCCAAATAAGCTTCCTGAATGGAGGAAACTGCTTCAGAATTAGGGAGCCATTCCCTCTCTTTGCAAAATATTAATATACTATTAATATAATATTACTATGCTGTATTAATCATTATATTAATAATATATTGTATTAATATATTGTATTAATATATTTTCCAGCTAATCTGTTGTCAGTATGCCAGGAAGTGTCAGTAAATATATGACTCAAGTGAAACTCGGGCAGCGTGGAAAGCTCTAAAAGCAAATCCACATCCAGAGTAAAACAAAATAAATATTATATCCCATAGTTTTTTTCTTCACTGAGAGATTCTAAAAAAAATCTGGACATACAGAGTAAAACAAAATATTATATCCAATACTTTTTTCTTCACTGAGAGATGTTAAAAAAAATCTGGACATATTTTTGCCAACAAGCCAGATGAATTGTAAGACTTAGAAGGAGAGAGCATAACTGTAAAGTGCTGTAGTATTGGTATTTATGGCAAATGGAATTCAAACTAAACATCAAAATGACTGATATCCATGTAGCACAGTTGGGATTCTGGAGTATGAATTGTTTTAGCTCAGCTGGGAAGTCAGAAAGTTTTGGTGCACAACAAATTTTATTCCTGGCCATGATTTTTGACCATGTCATTGTTGAAAGATAGCCAAGAGAGCACTAGCCAGATAATTATCTAGGACTTTAGCAGCAGGTAAGCATGAGAAAGGATTCTAAAGGCTTTTGGAATGATGCTCTCCTTGATACTCACAATATGACAGCAAAGAAAACAAGAAACACCTCAGAGTGGAAAGGTGAAAATGAATGAAATCTAGTTTGCCCAAAGTGTGAAAATGTGTCTCCTAAGCAGCACAGCAATTAGAATGTCCTGCAGCCTTCTTGCTTGTAAAAGCCAATGGAAGCATAAAATATCCTGCTCACCCCTACCCAGCCTGAACATTCCCCCTGCAGCACCCAGGGGTTGCTCCCAGCTATGGGAAGCTGCAGAGCTCTTAGCTGACTCCAAGTTCTCCTCATAAGATACTCCAGAAGCCTCATTGGAGCTTTGCAGTGCAATTCCCAGAATAATAGGCAGTGCTGTGAGCACTGGTAGTGGAATTCATCCTCCTGTAAGCATCTCCTTTGCAGTGCTCAGTGCTTGTCTAGGGCTTTGGAAGCCAACAGGATGAGCCAAAGCAGCAATGTGCCCAGAAAAGCTGCTTCTCCTGTCAGTGGGTGTCAAAAGCTGGGAAGAAGGTAAGCCAGGAACAAAATGTAAGGATCAGCTGTGAGGACTGGAGATGCTGCTTGGAAGGATTCTGCTTCCCAAAGCCCTCAGTGATTTATAGAATGATTTGATGCAGATGGAGCAGATTTCACCCAAGGGGAGAAGGCATCCAGGGCATGGCTTTCCAAAGAGTAGGCATCAGCTTCCTATTTGCAAGCTAAATATTGCTTATCAATTATTGACATGCAGGAAAAGGTGACTACAGTCTATCTGGGATGTGATAGTGAAATTAGATGAGAACTCCAAAAGCACTTAGGATAAATAATAGATGAATAACATGTCATAAAAATCAGTGTATCATGTTATTTTAATTTGTTTGCTTTTCCTTATTCTTTCTTGGTTGTTTTTTTTTTTTCCCTTACTCATAATAATAATACAATTTGACTCAATTTTCTTATTTATGGGTTAGGGTAAGGTTCAGTATAGAAGTTAATAAGGAAATTACCAAGTGTTGTAATGCTGTATCATGCTGTTGCTCACATCTAAAAGCTAAAGAGGTGTGTGTTAGCTATGCCTTTTCCTTATAGCTACCTGACACAGGTCAATTAATAAAAACGTGTGCAACAAATCTATTCCCTTAATTAAATACTTACTAATAAAGATTGAGCTGCCATTTAGTAAAATTTTATCACCTTCAGAACAAGCTAAGTGATAATAATAACAACAACAATGATGAATAACTGCACTCAGATTTATGGTCAAGATACACATGATTTTTATTGATTTAACACAATATTTTATTACATTATTATTCTTTCATAGAGCTTCCATTTTCCTTTGCTTGTCTTCTATCTTCCCAGCCAGGAGTCTGTCTTCTCCAAGTCTGTTTCCACAGCATGGGAGATGATGCTTGGTTTCCTCGTGATGCTGTACCCTCTCAACAGAGTTATTTGTTGGTTCCTTATTGGCAGGGTCCCGCCAGTTCCGCAGGGTGGGGATGCCCCAGTCTCAGCTGACCCAACCCAACCCAAAACCACTGCCATGCCACATAGGCAGGGATCCCCTCCTCTCTTCTCCTCTCCTCCCGCTCCATTCCCTCCCACATATTGGGGTCCTGTCTGCTTCCATCCACTCCGTGCTGTCCTGCCGCAGTGGAGCTGCACGTCCAGGCTGTAGGTGCCCGGTACTTGGGTAACTGAGGGGGGATCACTGCAAGAAACAGGCTGTGACCCCAGCCAGTTTAACTACCTAGGCAGCCTCATCTCCTTGGATGGTAAGATTGACAGAGA
>VWZO01019248.1:55981-74679 GCA_013396975.1 Bucco capensis
CCATGATGATGATTGGCAGTGTGCAAGCAGAGGAGGAATTTCTTGGAGGACCTGGATCAAGGTTTGGACATCACACAGTGAATTTGTTCTGCACATCCCTGTTCAAGCATGTCCTGGAGGTTTCCAAAGTCTTTATACAAAAGTATCATTTATCTGACTCCTATGAGGCTTTATGTGCAACTCTTCATTGTTTCTAGCCTCTTCCTCATGGAGAGTTGCATCTTGCTTCTCTGATTGGTTTACCTTAGGGAAAAGCTAATTCAATTGGGCAGATGAAGGCTGTGCCCTGAGTCTCATTCTGAGCAGGTCACCTGCAGGTTGTTTGCAATCTTGTTTGAACACCACTAAGTTTAGTGTGTCCTGGCCTTCAAGACTTCTAATATTCACTCACAGTCTGGAAGATTTATCTCAAACTGGGACAGGGAGATTTCAAAGACCCTGCCCAGTAAAAGTCCTTATTGGCAGTATTTTGTGTGCCATCCTGATAGATTTTCACCTTCTCATCTCCCTCCAGCTCCAGATTTATTCTTTTATTCTTTTCTTTATAGCACATTAGCAAATCCATTGATGACATTTGTGTCTATTTTAACTATTTCTTTTCCAATTTGTTCATTTCTTCCTTTTTCCTCTACAAGTTTACACCCTCTTGCTAAGGTTACTCTCTCATGTAGATGGTAGCTCTAATTGTCATTTCCAGCAAGGCTTCTTTTATCTCTTTCCTAAAGAGAATTTAAAATGGAGGCAGGCATTAATAATTCACAATATTGGGCCTCTTTACTTTGCCAGAATGGAATAAAAACTGCCTTTGAATTCAGGAAGAGGAGGTTACCTTAAAGTATATGGTTAGTTCTTGTTCAGTTGTGCTCCAAATGCTTAAAATAGATTCTCAAACTCCTGAAAGAGGAAGAAGGAACAAGGATGATGTAAAGAGTGAATTATTACAATTATTATTATTATTTCAAGGTTGGAAAAATCTCACAAGGTTGTAAATCTTTATTATCAAGAAGTTAGACCTTCACCTTCTCAATTTACTGCTGCACTGACCTGCCTCAGAAATATTTTGGTAAGTCAGCATGAACTTTCAGTACAAAAGGAATAATATTTATCATAGTTAC
The DNA here is from genome assembly GCA_013396975.1 of Bucco capensis. Taxonomy (NCBI): domain Eukaryota; kingdom Metazoa; phylum Chordata; class Aves; order Piciformes; family Bucconidae; genus Bucco; species Bucco capensis. The sequence continues at coordinate 57,097 of VWZO01019248.1, forward strand.
CACTCTAATTCTTTTTAAAACACTTCATGAGCACAGACTAATACTAATTAATCCTTACATTACCCAAAGGGAGAGTGATAACTCTGATTTCCATCTTTAAAATGAGGAACTCAATTGTAGTTTCATTTATGCTAGTGTAAATCATCAAGCCTTCTGCTGAACTGAATGGAATTACACTGCTGGGAAATCAACATCAAATCACTAGCAGATAGGGGGGAAATGGTCCAAAAGGGCTAAGTGCTTTCTGAAGGAAAGAGTCAGCTTCAAAGCTAGCCAAAAAGTTAGTGATTCCTGCTCCTGAGCCTGATCCTTTGATGCCTGCAAAGCATCACCTTGCAGGTAAGAATCTGAGACGTGGTTTTAACACAAGTTTGGGGAGAGCAGGCACACAGAACTCATCCTTCTGAGCTCTTCTGCCTGCAAACAAGTGTAAGTCAGTTACTTGGCTTAAACACACAGAATCACCCAGAATCATTAGGGTTGGTAGAGACCTCTAAGCTCATCAAGTGCAAGCATCCCTAGCACTCCCATGCCACTAAGCCATGGCCCTAAGGAGAGCAGCTAGATGTTTCTTCAACCCCTGCAGGGATGGAGACTCCAGCACCTCCCTGGGCAGCCTGGGACAAGACTGAACAACTCTTTCAGGCAAGAAATTCCTCCTTATATCCAATCTAAGCCTCCCCTGGTGCAACTTGAAGCCATAATCCTATGAAACCTTGAGGTGTCCATTTTGTTTGAGTTTTATTTGGTCTTGTTGGTTTTTTTTTCTCCTTTAATCCACAACATTCATTCTTAGTCTTCTTTTTTTTTTTTAAATAGGCTAAAATAACATCATTTTTATCTCTTTCTTGATATCATGAATGCACTTCCCAAAGTAAACTGAGAGTCTGGGAATCTTCTTGTTTCTTGGTGGCTTTCACAATCCACAGACACACTAGTTCCATCTTTTTGTGTGCTAAGAGGACTTAAAACAGGTCTGCAGGTGGCCTAGTAAAAAAAAACCCAACCAACATTAAAAAGGCAATTATCTTATGCCCTTTAAAAGAAAATATCTAAGAAACTTTCACCTTTCAAATCACTCCTCCTTGTGTTCAGCCTTCTCCAGCCACTTTCAAGTCAAATGCCCTCATTAGTCAGTTTATTGGTGTATGGCTAGTGGAAGGCAGCTCTGGAAAAGCTGGTGTTATTGTCAGACCTTGACTTGACAATGGTTGAATAATCCTGGCTCTGCTTCTAAAGAAACAAAATAGCTTCTGGGCTGGATCTTTGTAAGCATCTGAAAATTATATTGGCTGCTTGTAAAGAAGCATCTCTGAAAGCCTTTCATTTTTAACCTTTTCATTTATTTATTTTATTTTTTTAAGCTACAGATGCAGGGTTTTTTTCAGCAGCAGGGACATTTCAGTCCTACAGAGGTGGGATGGGTGGTTTGGGGTTTGTTTTTTTTCTCCATTATTTACTTGGCTTCAGTATTTTTCCAAGTACTGAGTTACTTTCAGGGTTTTTTTTTTACAAATGAGAAAAAAACCTAATGTTGTCACCATCAATAAATCAGCAAGCAGCAAGAGTCACTTCCTATCAGGGCTTCAGAAGAGCTTCATGGTTTCCCTATCTCCTGTCTGTACTAATCAGCTCTGATGTTTCACATATGCATGGGGTGTGATGCCAGAGCTAGGGAAGGGAGGAAAGGAAGGGAGGAAGGGGAAAGGAAAGAAGAAAGGAGAGGATATCTCAGAGGTCAATTAATGGCACTTCCCCAAAAGGTTTCTTTCATAAGGATGTCACTTGGAATGATGAGCACCAGGAGCTAATCCACTCAGGTCACACCAGGAAAAAAAAACAAACCCTGATGGAAGAAAGAATTAAGACAATATGTGAAGATGTAGAAATAACATCTATCAGTATTTTTAATGCTTCCCTGTCATAGAAGAAGAAGAATCATAGAAGAGTTGCAGCTGGAAGAGACCTTGAAGATCATGAGTGCAGCCTTTGTCCTAGCCCTAGCAACCTGCTCAATGATGCTCCCCAATGCAACATCCACCTGGCTCTTAAACCCCTCCAGGGATGGGGACTCAAGCACCTCCCTGGGCAGCCTGTTCCAATGGCTCACAACCCTTGCAGCAAAGAAATTCCTCCTCATGTCTAGCCTGAACCTCCCCTGGGGCAATTTTCATCCATTTCCCCTTGTCCTATCACTCTCCACTAGGGAGAACAGCCCAGTCCCTGCCTCTCTACAACCTCCCTTCAGGTAGTTCTAGAGAGCCAGGAGGTCTCCCCTCAACCTTGTCTTTTCCAGGCTAAACAGGCCCAGATCCCTCAGTTACAGCTAGCTCATCCCAAGCTTTTAGCTCACAGGTCATATATGAAAAGTGGTTTTAATGTAACACAGGAAGTTATAAGTGATCAAAACCACCACCCAGTTGGGATTTTGCCACTGTCTTCCATGGGAGGAGGATCAAGGCCTCAGAGAGCTGTTTTGTTAGCATTTAACTTTTACCAGCTAAGCCAAATTTATTACTCAGGTGCCTTACAAGACCAGTTTTAAAACACTGAAGGAGCAGCAGAGGAGAGGAAGCACTTGGTTCCTGCAGGACACAATGAGGAGAGTTAGAGAGAGAACTGTAGGCATCAGCTAAGCACACTCCCTCCCCACCATATGACAGGACTGAAACACAGAGCTCTTCCAGCAGCTCCTCATTTTTCACTTCTTAAAAGAAGTGTTGAACCTGATGAGGAACAGCTTGTGTTGGGTCCCACTGATTTAATTGGTGCCTGCTGTAATTTACTAGGCTGCAGTAAAAACAGTCATTTCGTGAGGCTATCATAAGCTCATTAGAAGCATACTGAGCAAGCTCTAATGGCTTACAACCCACAGCTCCAGCCAGCCATTTTTCCAGAGCTCCCTTCCCAATGGAGACTTCCACGTGGGGCTCTGTGCTGCTGGCAAGGCATTGGTGTTCACACCCCCTCCCCCCCCCAGAAAATTAGAGGTATTTGTGAATAACAAGATTAAAAGCAGAGCCAACATTTGAGGAGTGCTGCTGGGACAGGGAAAATCTTCTGTATTGTTAGCCCTGGTGAGGCTGGTTAGCTGTTAAGTACTGTATAGTGTAACTAATCAAAAGCTCTAACATCCCAGACAATGGAACAGAAATAATTACACTCCCAGAGCTCCTATTGTTTCCTGCTCAGCCTCCTCTGGACTAATAAAGGGTTTAAATTTAAATTGTGTTAAGAAAATGTCAGGATCACAGAGAAGTGCAGCATTCACTTGCTCTGAACACAGCATCAGGTAAACTACATAATGGCTTTCAACATAATGGGCCAATGGAGAGGGAAGTACAAACAAACTCCTTTGCCATCTCCTTCTCCATTTGCTCTCTTGATTAGCCTCTAATGCTTTAGGATACAAAATAACAAGGGCACTTTGCCAACAATGAGAAAAAAAATTAAGAAGAAAAGGGAAAAAGGAGAGAGAAAATGCAGAGTATTCTGCATTCAATTAGCTGAGCTTAGAGCCAGGCAGATTCTTAGCAGAAAGTGAGCTGATGTGATGAGCTACTCCATCAGCTGATAAAAAAAAAACAAGTCAGGAGACCTCTGTTCCTATCAGTGAGGCTGCTCCAGTTTGATAGCAGCTAATATTTTTATGTTAAGAAACTTCTCTTTGTTGTTCCCTTCCCGAAGAGAAGAGAATGCTACTCCTGTAAGATGCTAACACCAAGGCTGCTCCCCAGGAAAGCACTTTGAACACAGAGATGTTGTCACAGCAGTCAGGAGACCTCCTCTTCCAGTGGAAAGCAATGTCTTTTGCTGGGCTGCACCCACAATTCTTAGTGCTCCCCAGGTCTGAGCATGTGTTTGCCTCCCTTCACAGGTTATGGCTCTGGGAGCTGCTACCTCCATCAAGAATTAGTCAACAGATTGTCTGTTGTCTTGTGCAGCTACTAAAAAATCAACTTTAAAGAGAGGTATACAACCTTCACATAGATTTTCTTTTCCCAGAAATATTTTCTAATCGTGCTGATGCTTCTTAATTATGAACTATAATTAAGAAGGGTGAGTGGCAGGTAGAAGTTTCCCAGCAGCTGACTAAAAATTCAAGGCTATTGGGCCAAAAGCAAGGTTCCTGGTGGCTCATGGCAGTGACACAGAGACCTGAATGAGTCTAGCAAAGCAGCTGTTTGCATGCTGGGGGGACTGAAATGAAAAAGCACATAAGCATATTGATGCCTAAGAAGTTGCCTGGCATTTTTGAGATGCCAACTTCAAGTTTATTTGACTGCAAGTTCACAGCATTATCTTCAGTGAAGCTGAGCTGGTAGGTAATCTACACCTGCAAAAATCTCTGAGCCCTTACCTTTATCAGAACTCAGGAGGTATCTCTGCAGGTTTGATCTTATTCTGCAAAGCTTGCTTCTCAAATAGAGTGTTTTCTGGGAGCAGCTAGGCTTGAAAGTGCTGACTGCAGTCAGGTTGGTTAGAACCATTACTTTTCAGATGAGATTAATATTATTCAGTTGCAAATGAAAAAAAAAAAAAGAGGTTGGTGCAGCATTTTTATTGCAGCTCTGAGGGTGTGCTAGGGTTTGTAGCAAAAAGATCACATTCAGCATAAAAACTCTATGATTCATTTACTTCCTGTCCACAGCATTCCAAACGTCTTTGTGATATTAAGTTCAAGCTATTTGTGATGTGAATTCAAGGACTCATCTCACCTTGGAGCTCAGAGGAAGGAATACAGAACTTGTTGGCTCAGAGCCTGTGGCATACTTGGGTGTTACAAGCAGAATATCTTTCCACCCAAAACTGTGGGCAGTGGCTGAGGTGTTTCTGAGGTGGGCACCTTTTGGTTTTAGGCACAGCCTGAAAATCCCTNTTTGTGCCAGATGCTTCTTGATCAGCTTGACTAAGAAATAATTACCTTAAACAACAGCTTCCTAGACTGTGTTTAATGGAGAAGCTTGTTAGGTGATGCTCTTTGTCTTGGAGAGTCCCAGAGATAACATGGGAGAAAAAAAAGATATGGTCCCAAAATGCAACTTTTCCCCAAGTTGTTCCATTTCACTTCTCTCTGGGGCACTCAATGAGATTTAAAAAAAGGGTCTTTATGTGTGCCTGCCTATTTTTGTCTTTAATAAACAAGAGAAAATCAGTTAAATTCCATTTAACAATGTGCATACAGATTATCACCAGTGCAATAAAGGGCATTTTATTAGAACTTCATGGATTTCTTCTTTTTTAGAATCCATTTGCCCACCCTCTGACCCAAGACAATCCTTGCCTGCTCTTTATGCATGTACTTCTTGGGCACACCATGCATGGCATATTCCAACAAGTATTTTGCACAAGAACATGAATTGCAGACACATAAAATTTTTGTGAACTGGGCTGTAAAATTTCTGATGCAATATTCTCTATCTAACTTGACAGCTGCTATCTGCTCTGAAAATAGTGTATTTTTCCCTCAAATACTAGTCATCCTGTTCCTTTGCATTGCATAGATATGAACACATGTGTGGTTAAGAAATAATGTGGGGGGAAAAAAAGAGTCTTCTTCTAAAATAATGGTATTTTTCTGCCACTTTGGCATGAGCAAAGCCTGAGTCCAGGATGGCCAGCTGACAAATGAGTTTGCAGAGCTGTGTGTGCTTAGCTGTTCCCTAGAGGAGAAACAAATATTCAGGGCCCAATCTTACAACCTTTAGTCTGTGAAGAGTGCTCTCAAATTAAAGTAAAGCCTAAAGTGCGTGTGGTGAGGGATAGTGGATAAAGGATATCACAGAATGGTTTGGGTTGAAAGGAACCTTTAAAGGTCATCTAGTCCAACCCCTGCAGTCTGCAACTAGAGCAGATTGCTCAGAGCCCCTGAGCTGGGATGGGACATCTCCCACCTCTCTGGGCAACCTGGGCCAAGCTCTCAGCACCCTCAGTATAAAACATTTCTTCCTTCTGTCTAATCTAAATCTTCTCATTTAGTTTAAAACCATCAACCCCTTGTCTTGTCACAACAGGACCTGCTAAAAAGTCTGTCCCCATAGGTCCATCGTGGCTAGGCTTGGCAAACGAAGATCTAGTGCAACCCCCCTGCCAGAGCAGGATCACCTAGACCAGCTCACACAGCAATGTGTCCAGGCAGCTCTGCAATGGCTCCAGACAAGGAGACTCCACAGGCTCCTGGGCAGCCTGGGCCAGTGCTCTGGCACCTGAACTGCAAACAAGTTCCTCCTCAGCTTAATACTAAACCTGCTGTGCTCCAACTTGCTCCCATTCCCTCTTGTCCTACCATTGGATGCCATTGAGCAGAGCCTGGCTCTCTCCTCCTCACACTCACCCTAAATCATGGGCAGCAAAACAGTTATTCCATTTCCCACTTTGTTTCCAACAGCTTTTCTTCCTAATGACACAAAAGATGACTCCTGAGAGCACAGGAAGAGGCAACATTATTCTGGGTGTGCTTTGGATTGCAGAATGTCTGTTCAAATTAGAGCAAAGGAATCTATCTGTTTGTTGCTGGAAAGGCCTGATGAAATAATGTTGTTGGGGATAAGAAGAGTATGGGATTTTATAGCCCAAGAAAGCACTTGTATGGAAAGCTGCTCCAGGAAAGAGTGGGGGAGGAGCAGAAGAATAAAAATAGCATTCTGCCTCCTAAACAGCATCCTATGTTAGCATCTATGCAGTATGCCCCATGTCCTGCCTTCTTCTCTCCCTTACCCAGAAAAATAACTTGTTTCAGTGCTTTATTTCCCACCCCCCTCAGGGTTAGGATTGAGGGATTAGGGCTGTAGAAGCCTCTGGGTGCTCATTCCCTCCTCTCCTTACCAGCATACGTTGCCATAAGGCAAATCCCCTCCCCAGCCAAGCCTTGCATGGAGCTCTGTCAGTGAGTGAGGGAGAGGAGGAGGAGGAGGAAAATCTCCCTCCCAATAAACAAAAGCAAACCCACTCAGGGCTGCTTGGAGATTGACCTCAGTGGAGCTGCTTTCTGTAAAATTTGGAAATGAATGTCCCAGTTCTTTAGGGTAATACTTATTTCTGTGTAATTGGGAAGCTGTATAAAATAGATCCCATTCTGCTAAAAGGTGGAGAAGAATGTGCTAACTACCTGTATCTATCTCCATCTCTCTCTCTGCCTGAAAGCCCAATAAATACAACTGCTCTCATACCTACTGCCTTGTTACAAATAAACCCTGACACTGAGAAATATCACTGCCTCCTCTCACAGAGCATCCTCAGCCTGGCTGCCTTCTCATCTGCAGCTTTCTAGGACAAGGAATATTCTGATCCTGTGAGAATTCATGAGGCTAAATGGTTTTCCAAGCTCATTAGGGATAACAGAAAGGAGACTAGTCAGTATTTCTGGGAAATGCAAACAAACAAAACCCCCACCTCAGTGAGTCACAGCAGGGAAAATGTTCTTCTGTTAACTTGAAACAAAAAAAATCATTTCGATTTTTATGGGTATTTTTCCTTTCTCCTTTGAGTTGTGTGAAGTGTGAATTAAAGCTTGTGTTTTAACCAGAAAGCCTCCAATCTTTATAAATAATTCAGATGGGATATTTTGAAAATTTCAAGCTTTTCCTGTGCTTCTTCACCAAGGAAAAAATTGGCTCCTGACAAGCCTTTCTCAGGAGATGCTCCTTGTCAGAAATCAACTCTTCTCCTGTTGAAAAGTGCTGAAGGATTCATACTCTGTCCTCCAGCTCCTCCTAGACTCCCCAGGCTTCTCCTTCTCCCTGAGAAGTAGATCTGTTGTAATTCTTTGGTGCTTTCAATAGAGCAATCTCAGAGGAAGGTCACCCACTCCACTGATGAAGGAAAGGCTGTGGACTTTGTCTATGTAGAGTTCAGTAAAGCTTCTGACACCAATTCCCACTGTCTACAACTCCCTGGAAGGTTGGAGTCAGGTGGGAGTTGCTCTCTTCTCCTAAGTAAGAAGGGACAGGACAAAAGGAAACAGCCTCAGGTTGTGCCAGGAGAGGTTTAGTTTGGATATGAGGAACAATTTCTTCCCCAAAAGGGTTGTCAAAGCCTGGCCCAGGCTGCCCAGGGCAGTGGTGGATTCACCATCCCTGGAGGGATCTCAAAGCTGTGTAGATGTGGTGCTGAGGGACATGGTTTAGTAGTGACCTGGCAGTGCTGGTTAACAGATGGACTTGATGATCTGAAAGGTCTCTTCCAACCAAAACCATTCTATGTTTCTGTGAAGCTTGTTCTTTGGTTTGGTTCTTTCATCTGGTGGCAGAATTAGGCCAAAGAGGTCCGGTGATGGCTTATTGGCTCCCACCTGCTAACACCCTTGTGTCTCTGGAAAGATCCTGGACAGCTTGAGCACTGCCCTTGCTCATTTGTTTGCCTGCTCAGAACAGCCAGGAGCTGGGGCTGCAGGCAAGTGCCTGGAAAGGACCAGGGACCTGAGCTCTTCAGGTGCTTCACATCCTGTGCCAAGAGAAATGATCTCGAAAGGCTTAGCTCTAGACAAGCTCTAAGGTCATTATCTTCTTCCTCTGGATTGCTCTAGAAAAGTAGCTTTAAAAAACAGTTCCAAAATGCCCATTGAACACAAATATGTCCCTGTCTGCCTTTTCAGATATGTGTTTCAGGCCTGGTTCTTGTTCTTAGCTTTTGCCAAGGGATCCAACCTGAGTGAAGTCTGAGTCTGAGCAAGGTGCTGAGCTGGTAGAACATCTGTGTCCACTTCTGTTTGCAGTCTCCTCTTACCAAGCACACTGCCTCCACCAGACAATCACTTGAACAGAAGACTGATCATTAAATTGCTCGTTGAATCTCTCCTAGATTTTGTTTTTGGAAGTTTGCACAGGACTCCTATTTGCAGCAAAAAGAAATGCAGAAGAAATACAGCAAAATGCCCAACAATTTATTTGAAGATAGAAAGGGATGTACACTGTATTATTGCTGGCTTTGGAGATGCTTCCAGCTGAATTTAAACCATGAATAGCTCTTTAGTGCACAAGTCTCTGGCTGATGAGATTTCACACAGAAACAGACTTTATAACACTCCAAATGTTGATGGCACCCTGGTCTGTTAATGCAGCAAATAGACCTTCAGCTTGGCTGTGCACCTAGGTAAGCCATTAAAAAGTCCTCAGATCCTTAAACATGTGTCCCCATAGCTGTAGGAATTGGAGCATCCTTCTGGAGCTCTAAGAAGTGTATTTCTTACCTGGAAAAATCATGTTGCTCTAACAAGTTGCTCTTTATTTCTTCATCTAGGTTATAACAGTACTGCCAAATTATGGATCTCTCTTGAATAGACAGCCTGCTCCTACCCAATAAAACAGTTTGCAATTCCAATAAACCACTTATGAGAGAAAGGAAATTATCATTTTTTTGTCAAGGAACTGAGGCCTAGCCACCACTCTGGGAAAATATTTAAATCCAGGCTAGAAACAGTAAGCACTTGAATAATTCTTGAGATTTTAAAGTTGCCTTTAGAGAGGAATAAACCAAGATAGTCCTGGACTTGGAATTCCAAGAGCTAAAAACATTTCTCAGTTAATGCAGCATTAAAATGCAATATTACTTATGACTAGATCTCTTCCTGCAGATCCTGGCACTGAGCAACTTGCCAGAGATTGACTTTGCAAATGTAATGTTCTTTTAATAAGCTTCTCATATGTAATCTAATACAGAAAGAAAATGAAAGGAAAAAGATTGTTAATGCTGGCAATAGAGTTTTTATAATTGGTTAACTTCTCCTTCATTTACTTAACAAGGCATTTACTTGTTTCTATTAAAAAGCTGCACCATGGCAGAAGACATCCTAGGAAATCTGAACCTTAAGGAACATGAAGACATTTTTCTCCTTGGCCTCGCAGAGAGGAGGATTCCCACAGCAGGGTTGTGGATACAAGGCAGGCATGAAGGCATCAAAAGCAGATATATACCTGTGACTTGCAAAAGGAGGAAGGAACAGAGCTTAAGAACTGTTTTAAAACACTTTAGAAACCTTATTCTCTGGAAGTGCCATCAAAGAAGGAATTCTGATTCTGAATGTGGCTGCATTGGAATGGTAAATTCACCTCTATTCTGAAGTTTCAAGGCCAGCACAAAATGGATCAGTAGAGGATGAGTCCATTCCAGTTGTGTGAAAACTACCTTCCTTAGCTATCACTTGGACATTAACTGCTCCACATTCTCTGTGTTAGTCCTCTGTGCTGCCTCACAACTGCAGCCCCAGGCAGGTTAGTAACACTCATTATTTATGCCCATTCCTAAGAGCACACCAAGAGTATCTGTAGTCAGCATGGGGAAACAACACAAAGCATCACTCATCTAAGAGATTCACTCACTCACCTTCCTCCTCAACATATTCTGAGCTCTCTCTTCCTTCTGCTCTTGTGTTATGATCCATGCTCTGATGGAGTAGGCAAGACAAAGATGTACAGCTATTGGCTTCTCCATCCCAATGAATTCCAGCAGGAATCCTTGGAGCCAGGCCAGCAGAGTGCCCAAGTTAAAACAACACTTAACAACACCTAAGCAGAAAAAATCTGGAATGGATATAAGACCTGAAGAGTTAAGTTCTCCTCAGAGATGTTACCAAGCTCAAAGAGCTGTATTCCAGTGAGTGGGCTACAGGAGAAGGAATCAAGCCATCTGAGATCAAGCTTCTCATCCAGAATATGCAATCAGGTTTTTAACCCTGCTTGCAGGTGTGAAATAATACTATTTCAATTTTTAATGAAAGAAGAAATGAAATGCATTGATTTAGAGATCATTTAGAAATGCAAATGGGTGGAATTCTTGCTTCAAGCTTTTCCAGCTGTGCATGTCCCTACCTGAACTGTGACTGGAAGGGCATAATGTGGACATACAGTGTCTTGGGAGAGGACAGAAGCATTTTTGCATGAATTCCTAAACCATGCCCCTAAGAACAACATCTAGATGGTTTTGAACCCCTGCAGGGATGGTGAGTCCAGCACCTCTCTGGGCAGCCTGGGCTAAGGAAATTTTTCCTCACATCCAATTTAAATCTCCCCTGGTGCAACCTGAGGCCATTTCCTCTTGCAATTAGTGGATCTTTCTATACATTCCAAACCAAATGATCTGAGAATCTCCACCATAATATCAATGCATAAGAAATGAGCTTTTAAACACCAAGCAAGTCTCAAGCATATGGCTTTCCAGATGAATGATTTCCTCCAGGTATTTTTTTCTTTCTTTTTTTTTTTGCTTTCATTCTTCCTTCAAAGTGCAAAATTGGGGCTAGCTAGCATTTGATTCCAATCAGAGTTGAGAATGGAGTTAAGCTGGAAAAGAAAGACTGCTCTGAGACCTGAAAAGTGACCAAAGAAACAATCAACACAAAGGAATGATAAATGGAATGCACTGAGTTGGAGACATTCTAGTGAAGCACAAGGAGGATTGATGGTGGGTGGAAGTTATTTATAATTTTGCAGTCATTAGTAGTCAGGTCTATTAGTGAAATTCAAAGACTGGAAGAAGTTGAAAGACCTCAAAGGCCAAGGAGAACTAGATGAAAAGGGCTGTGTTCTGTAACTGTAAAAACAACAAGCAAGCAGATTCAATTTGGGATGATATATAATGATATTGGGCAGACATAACACAAGGATGTTCATTTGATGAAGGAGACAAACCTGGGAAGTCATCAAAGTGCAAGAAACACATGGAATTGACCATGAGCAGCAAAGTATTCAACAATTTGCAACCTGCAACAGCTGCCAGAAAAAGGACAGAGCAATTTCATAGAATCCCAAAGGTTGGAAGTGACCTCTAAGCTCATCAAGTCCAACCATACCTGTCACTCCCATACCACTGGACCATGGTCCCCAAGACATCCTATGGTAGAGGAGGCAGGTGACACTACCCCCACAGCTCCTAGGTCATCTCAGTGAGACTGTTGCATAGTGGGGGATTTTTGTCTATATATGTGATATAAATATATATATATAAATAATAATTAAGAAAAAAAAAGCTAGTGCAAATCTGGAAAGAAAGAGCTTTAAAGAACAACAAGAGAACTGGTGAGCTGGCTGGAAGGATGGATAGCCTGGGGCAGAAAAGCTTATTCAAAGAGATGCCATCATCCTGAAAATTGCTTAGTTTCAAGGAAAGAATTAAAGTAACTCAAAGTATCCTCACCTTGATTCCTCCTGCCAATCAGATTCTTCTTGCTTTGAATTTCTTTCAGTCATGGGTGGGTGTTTTTTAGTAGAATTGATATGTGGTATGGATAAGAATGTAAAGGAGAAGGATAGGCAAAGAGAAGCATCTTTCTGTTAAACTGAAAGTGTCTCTTAGTACCTAGAGTTTAGTTAAAAGGAAGATGATAACTACAAATATTTGAACCTTTACCACAAGACTTTATACCAAATAATTTAAGTGTAAGCAAGCATCACTAAGAGCAGTGCTGTGAAACTGAGAGAAGGAAAATGCATTTGAATGCCAGCTCCCTATTCTCACAGCACTTTGAGATCAGAAACAAGGGTTTCACTCTCAGAGTCTGATAAAACTAGAGAAACTTTGCCAAATGTCCTGTAGTGTCAAAAAAAAACCCCCCACAAACCCCAAACCACATTAGATCTGAAAACATTTCTGAGTTTTCCTGTGACTCAATGGTCTTAGAGCTGTTTTCCAGCCTTCCTGATTTGGTGATTCTATGATGATATCATCTTGGCTGCTGAATAGCATTTGTCAACATTTACAGAGGATCTCCTCAGAGCCTAGGCTTCTTTCTCCTCTTCTCTCTCACCCACACATCCATACTGTATACACATTTAACATACACAAATAGAAAAGCTTTCCAAGAAACACAGGCAATGTAAACTTCCATTATCCATTAGCTTTCAAGAGGAATAGACATTTAATTCTTCATGGATTTGGGATGGATAGATCTCTATCCATTGCTTTTATTTGTTTTCCCAAGCATGAGTTATAATTTAAAACCTTCTAGTTTATCAAAAGTATAAACACCAAGGGAATAATCTGTCAGTAGCACTTAGTGTTCTATTAACAAACTAAATGTTTGGGGGTTTTATCCAGTATTTTTGCTTTGTTTTATTTTTGGAGAAGATAACCAAGTTTGAGCAGTGTCTGCTAACTGTAGCTTACAGTTGTTGTCTACAACACTTCAGAAAACCTTTAGGACCTGTTAACAGTTGGAGAAGATAACCAAGTTTGAGCAGTGTCTGCTAACTGTAGCTTACAGTTGTTGTCTACAACACTTCAGAAAACCTTTAGGACCTGTTAACAGTTTCCTGAACTGGAAATATATTCATTTTCATGGAGGAATTCCAGCATGTATCTTTGCTTCTCTGTATTGTGGGATGAGCATAAGAGCCAGGTGGATGTTGCCTTGGGGAGCATCATTGAGCAGGTTGCTAGGGCTAGGACAAAGGCTGCACTCATGATCTCCAAGGTCTCTTCCAGCTGGAATTGCTCTAGGATTCTATGATTCATTGATGAGCAGAGGCAGGTCCAGGTGATGAAGGATTTGTGCTCCTTGACCCAAGTGTTTTGGGGAGCAGCATGACTGGCAATGATGCCATCAGTCCCCAGTGAGTTGGTGTCATGGCATATTCTCCTCTGTGGCTCCTGAATCCACATGGACACCTCGGAGCAGGCACAATCATTCCTGCTCTTTCTGCATCTCCTTGCCCAGGATTTCCCCAGGGGTTCCCTCCCTCCCTCTCTCTGGGTTTTGCTCTCTCCTGAAGGTCTCAGTGCTGAGTAGATGTTGAAGGCCAAGCTGCTCTGGTAAGGAAAGCTGCAAGCCTTTCAGTTATGCCAAGAAATTTGGGGCAACTTCAGTGGAGAACAACAATTTATTGTAGTCAATATTCAGATTTTAAGTGTGTTTGTGTCTCAGAGCAGCTCTATCATTTTCCTTTGAAGATGGATGGTGACTGTTGCTAAGCTTAGGGAGAGAAAGATAGGGGGAAAATAGAAAAGGATATTTAAACCTTTCCTTTGCAAAGAAAGCTAACAATTCCCATTAAAATGACATTGCTCCCTAAAGAGTTACTATTTCAGATTTAAAGCCAGTCTTTAGAGCTGGAAAAAAAGGGAGGTCTTTCTGCTTCAGAAATAATTCCCAATGCTTCCTAGATTAACCAATGCTTTCTGATACCTCTAGAGCATAGGAGGTAATACTATGAAGACATTATTTATCCTCTGTCTTCATGTACACACTACAAACATACAGCAGAAAATAGCATGTTCATTCAATAGTTTGCATGTATGTATACACATACACATGTGTATATATAGATAGATATTGCCAGAGATAGAGATATTGATATATATATTTGTATACAGATGTATATGTAGATAGATATTGCCAGATATAGAGATATTGATATATATTTGTATATAGATGTATATATAGATAGAAATAGAGTAGAAATAATTCAAGCCTGGGCACCTGGGTGCACACAATTATTCCCAGCACAAAACAGGACAACCCAAATCCCTAACTGATTTGGAGTGGTGAGGAAATGTTCTTCAGTGTTCCCCAGATGGCAAAAAAAAAAAAGGAAAATACCCTCAATGTGTACAAAATATCAATAGGAGAAGCAATTGTGCTTGAAGCAGAAACTTCGATGTTGTTCCTTAACTAGGACCATCTGCTCGTGCTTGAATAGGAGTAAAGGACTTGAATAACACCAAGTGGAGCAAATATACAGACCTGGGTGATGAGTAAGTATCAGTAGAGTTCACTCGCTGCAAAGGGATGAGAAGTCTGTCAGACAGACTCAGGAATAGGCAAAGAGGTTCAATTAAAAAAGGGAAAATCCTCAGTGAGCCTGACCCTGCAATTAATCACAACAGCTCACTGAAGTAACAATTCAGTGCAGCTTAAAGGATAGTACAGGCACAGGCTGAACAGCCCTGGTGGTCTCCTGTGCCCCTGGTGCCATAACTGTNAAAGGACAGTCTGAAGAGCAAGCAGCTTGCTGGGAGGCAAAAGGCATGGTGTGGGAAAGCAGCCTGACGAATTTGATCATTTGTACCTGCAATTGGTGCCTCCTAAGATAATGTTCCCAGTGGATTGCAGAAGCAGGATGGCTGGTCCCATAACCAGGCTGGATAGAGAACCCTCTGCAAGTTTGGGTTACAGTCATAGAATCACAGAACTGTCAGGGTTGGAAGGGACCTTAAAGATTACACCTGGCACTAGAGCAGCTTGCTCCCAGCCCCAGCCAGCCTGGCCTGCAACACTGCCAGGGCTGGGGCTGCCACCACCTCTCTGGGCAACCTGGCACAGTGGCTCAGCACCCTCCTGGGCAACAACTTCTGCCTAACAGCCAACCTAAATCTCCCCTCCTCAAGCTTGTGTCCATTCCCCTAGTCCTAGCACTGCTTGACATCCTAACAAGTCCTTCCCTGACTGTCTTTCAGTCAGTTTGAAAGGATTCAGAGAGATCTGAATTTTACAGCAATGCTCCAAGTTTTGATGTGTTTATTGCTGTTATCCCTTAGACTGTCTTCAGTGTTTGAAATCTCTAGCCTTAAATTTATATTAAGACAAAAAAAAAAGTGTCTGTAGAGGTGAGGGAGCAGGCCATGAACAGAACAGAGCATGTGGTTTAAGTTTTTGGTGGATACTCCTGAGAGGTAAATGGCAAGCAGGCAGGAATGAAATGAATCCAGCCTCTGAATCACACCTAATTCACCTCAAGATTCCAGCAATATTGTCAATGCTCTCTGGCACCTTTGACTTCAAGTGATATGTTTTATACTTCAATATTCTACCACATTAGAACACTTACTCTCCAATTAATAAGAACTGATTCCTTTCTCTAATGAGTCATTGTTTACCACTGCAGACTATTAAATTTGAGCTTAGGGTCTTGAGCCTAAAAAGCACTTTTTTTTTTTCTTGCAAAACACTTAAGGCAATCATAAGCCTTCTGTGTAACCTATTTTACTGACAAACAATTACATTTTAGATTGAAGAGGTGAAATGATTAAGAATATTTGACTGAGTTGCCATGACAGCATGCATTTTTCATCAGGCAGAGTGTAATTACTACAATTTCAATGATGTAAAATCAAGAAAGATGATAACAAACAGCAGAACCATGGAGATATTGCCATTGCAAGCAGGTTGCCTTGGCAACAGTGATAATAATCTCAGTGATAGATGTTTTCTCTTGCTCTTTCCATTTTGCACGCTTAGAACATTCAGAGCCAGTTTTTACCACAGCTTTTTATAGTTTATTAGACTGTCAAAATAGTTTATGAGATGTTGTTGCAAAGGAAATGACTGAGTTCCGCAGCCTCATAAAAATGCCAGCTCCTCTGTTTACATACTGCTCCAGCATTTAACAAACATTACAAAAATGGGATGAAAAATGATTGGATATTGTATCTGGATTAATCAATTTGCCAGGCAGCAGCTCTGGCACTGAAGGTCAAATGAAGCCCTTCCAAGCATATAGTTTTAGAGAGGCCCTTGCCAAGTTGATTGGTGATGCCAGGCTGCCAACTCACACACACAATCCCAAAGGTTGGAAGAGACCTGTAAGATCACCAAAGTCCAACCATACCTAGCACTAACATACCACTAACCCATGGCCCTGACTCCTTTCCCACCTGAGCTGCTCTTGCCAAACCTGCAGCTCACAGGAGATGCTTCCAAAGACTGGGAAAGGACATCATCTTCATCACTTTACACCCTGTAGAAACATCTCATAACTTAGCATCAAAGCAGGGGTCCTGGCAGATTAAAGAATGCTTCAGTTCCTGACATCAGCTGCTGTCAGAGACATGAGATAGCACAAAAAAAGCCAAGATAATAACTGTGTATGTTTTTATATGTATATATACATATATCTATATACATATACATCTATCTAAATACATATCTAAGTGTATATATACACAGGCACATGTATATATCTATATCTAGCTATATGTATATATAGAGATATACAGATAGACACATGTATATATCTGTATGTATATACCATGTATATGGCTTTTATATGTATATACACATCTATCTATCTATATACAAACATATATCTACATATCTATCTATATACATCGATCTACATGCATATATACACATGTATATATCTATATGTATATACTATGTATATGTTTTTTATATGTATCTCTACATTTATATCTGTCTACATGTATCTATATTTATCTATCTACCTACATTTATCTATCTACCTGCATTTATCTACATTTATCTATCTATCTACATTTATCTACCTACATTTATCTATCTATCTACCTACATTTATCTATCTATTTACCTACAGGTCTATATACACATATATATGTATATATAGAGAAAGATATAGATATATGCATGTATACATCTATATCTATGTATATGCTGCATAAACTAGCACATGCATTCATTAGTTTCTATATATGTATACATATAAACATGTGTATGTTTACCTAGATATCAATATTTATCTCTGGCAATATCCATCTATATATACAGGTACACATAGATACTAATATCTATATCATCTCTGGCAATATCTATCTATATATACAAATATATATCAATATCTATCTATATATACATATATATCAATATCTATACAATCTCTGGCAATATCTATCTAT
>VWZO01019248.1:75774-92300 GCA_013396975.1 Bucco capensis
ATGGCCCTGACTCCTTTCCCACCTGAGCTGCTCTTGCCAAACCTGCAGCTCACAGGAGATGCTTCCAAAGACTGGGAAAGGACATCATCTTCATCACTTTACACCCTGTAGAAACATCTCATAACTTAGCATCAAAGCAGGGGTCCTGGCAGATTAAAGAATGCTTCAGTTCCTGACATCAGCTGCTGTCAGAGACATGAGATAGCACAAAAAAAGCCAAGATAATAACTGTGTATGTTTTTATATGTATATATACATATACATCTATCTAAATACATATCTAAGTGTATATATACACAGGCACATGTATATATATCTAGCTATATGTATATAGAGAGATATACACATAGACACATGTATATATCTGTATGTATATACCATGTATATGGCTTTTATATGTATATACACATCTATCTATCTATATACAAACATATATCTACATATCTATCTATATACATCGATCTACATGCATATATACACATGTATATATCTATATCTATATGTATATACTACGTATGTTTTTTATATGTATATCTACATTTATNCATATATACACATGTATATATCTATATGTATATACTATGTATATGTTTTTTATATGTATCTCTACATTTATATCTGTCTACATGTATCTATATTTATCTATCTACCTACATTTATCTATCTACCTGCATTTATCTACATTTATCTATCTATCTACATTTATCTACCTACATTTATCTATCTATCTACCTACATTTATCTATCTATTTACCTACAGGTCTATATACACATATATATGTATATATAGAGAAAGATATAGATATATGCATGTATACATCTATATCTATGTATATGCTGCATAAACTAGCACATGCATTCATTAGTTTCTATATATGTATACATATAAACATGTGTATGTTTACCTAGATATCAATATTTATCTCTGGCAATATCCATCTATATATACAGGTACACATAGATACTAATATCTATATCATCTCTGGCAATATCTATCTATATATACAAATATATATCAATATCTATCTATATATACATATATATCAATATCTATACAATCTCTGGCAATATCTATCTATCTATATATATAAAAATATATACCAATATCTAGACCTCTGCCAATATCTATCTATATATACATATATATCAGTATCTATATAATCTCTGGCAATATCTAGCTACAGTAAGCTACAGTAAGCTCTTCCTTGGAATGCTTCAGAGATATTAATGAACTCTTCAGAGCCCCTTGGTGAGAGAAGGAAGCCTTGCTGACAGCTAACCAAGGGACAGGGCAATAAGAAGCCTTACTCATGGCCACAGAAGAGGTGATGAGATACCCTCCAACCAAACCCAGATCTTCATCAGGGTCTCACCTCAAAGCTCATTCTTGTTTGAAGGCCAATTCATCAACTCTTCACCCAAACAGCATTGTCACTGGAATGAGTGGCACCTTCCCTCTTATGTGAATGCTCTTGCAAGTCCATGGTGACTCTACTACTCATGGAATTGAGGTTGAGGGAAACTATGCTAAAATGACATGCCCACTGGGAATGTGCTGAGCCCCTGGCAGTGATTAACCAGCAGGGAGCATGATTTCTCCCACAAAATTATTCAAGTTGAGCCACAACTCAAGCTGAGGAGAAAATTCATCCTTTTGTGAGAAACATCCTGCTACTTTTAATTTAGCTACTCCTTTCTCCAGAAGAAATTAGAAGCTACATATGTCCAATTTCCCCAAGAGGGAATCATGCTGTCAAGCCCCATTACCATAGGGAAAAGGAACCCAATAAAATTACAATGGGAAAAAATAGCCCCAAAACAAGAGAAATTCACCCACTCTACAAATAACTGTAGCAATCTGAAATCCTCCACCAAATGCAAATATCAGGCTTTAAAGCCACAAGCTACTCACTCACTGAAACAGTGCAAATGGGTCAGATCCCAAAGAGCTCAAATATGGCTCAGCATTCACCCTCCATGGAATTTCTGTCCCTGTTGAACTTGCTTGCCATTAGGACAAAATAAGAGGGGAAAATGCATAGTGAGCTTCAAGTGAATTATCTTTTTGTCTGATAACTATCCTGATTCCCATCCCAGACATGGATACGGTTCTGTCATTTGTCCTGTATTAACTTGTGCATCAATGTTCTCAGTGGAATCTCTTTGTGTTTATTACCCAACAGTAAGGTCCATTAAGTTACAGCTGTTGCTCTTATAGAGCAACCCTAGAGCCTTCCCATTTCTTACTGTCATCTGGGGTTTCCAAATGCTTCCAGACAGGCATCTTTCCATCAGCTTTAATAGGCTTTGCATCAGGTCAGAAAATCCTGCTTTGTCCTACACTTTCTTTAACTGGATGTTCACTGAAGGTGCTGCTGCCTGAGCCTTAGGCACTAACAGCTCTACCTTTGGTCCTCTTTGAGTGTTTATCTCAATAGCTCTGCCTTCAGTTGAAGCTTCCATTGATTTTACCACTGCCTGAACTTGTCACATCTTCCAGAGGTGACAGCAACCATGGATCTTCCCCTGGCTGGGATCTCGTGCTCCACACACTGAGTGTGACTGCTCTGCCAAGCCAGGAACTCTCATTCCTCTCTGCTGCTGCTACACTTGTCTATGACTTGGGATCAGTTTTAGCTGATACTGAAGCCTTTGCTGTGCTATCTTAAGCCTTTTCTCTGTCTTAAACCTCTCCTCTATTTTATGTTGAGCTGCTGATGGAAGCCTAACTTCCACCACTAAATCATACAGCAAATTCCAGGTGAACACACAACTGGTGTTAGCAGATATTTAGCCAGAGGGAATCAAATTAATTAATCGATTAATTAAGACTTCATATCTGCTTTCTCTTGCCTCCTCTGCTGTTCTGCATAATTTATCCTGAACAACTTGTCATGGCTCTTTACACACAAGAAAAGATGTGGTCTCTGTGCAGAAGAACTGAACAGTCCCATTTTAAGCTTGATGCAGGCCCAAGAGAGAAGGGTAGGAGTAGTCCTGTGCCTGTATTCCTGGCAGATCATGGAGTTTATGGTTGCTGACAAGGGAGAGGTTTGGATCATGGCAATAAAACAGTTTTGCCCATCAGGTGCAAGAAAATAGTGTCTGTGAACTTTTGGGTGGTGTAGAGTTTCCCGATGGTTTCTGAGATTGGAAAACACCTGTGAAGCTTGCACAGTGTTGATAGTAGATACAAGCCACAGAGGTGCCCATCAGGTCACTTAGTAGATGAGTTTGCTAGCTCTCTGTTAGGGTTACTCTTATAAGCACTCAGGTGTACTTTCTGTACTCCAAATAGCATCTTCAGAGTAAATCCGTTAAGCAGTAAAAACTCCTCACTAGTTTCCCTGAAGACAAGAGGCACAGAGGTGAGTTTTCCTTCTGGAATGAAAATACTGTCATAAAGCAGATGTACCCTGGCTTCTCCTTTTCCATCCCAAGTTTTAGTGACTGTATGCATTAATTTGGAAATAAAACTACATTACAGATGAATCAATTGGGAGATACATTCACAGTGTGAGAAGCTTTTATCAGAATATGCTTTGTGATTTCCTCAGGTAGTTTTGCTAGAGCAATGTACCTGCTCAACCTGAGATAAGTAAATATGTACTGAGGGAGGAAACAAAAGTAGAAAAGAAGAAACCAAGTCTGTCTCAGTATTTATGGAAGCAGACAGATTCAGTAAGGCAATCTCCTGCAATGTACTGAGGAGATGATTTTTTTGCTGCCCCTACTTTTCTCCTGCAATTTCACCAAATATTATTTCTGCTGTTGCTTTCATTCTTGCTGATTCTTTGCTGGTTTATTTGTATTTATAGTCAGGAGCTATAAAACAAACCCAGAAGTGGCTAGGTTCTCTGCCACAGGATCTCTTTGTGGTTACTAAGGAACTGCACAGGGTTGTGACAATAATTGTCCATTAAGAGTGAACATTATGCTACAAAAAGCTCATTTTGGAACTGGAAAAAGCCCAGATTATAGACAGGCTGTTTAAAAAGAGATTAAAATATAATTATCTTAAATACCAATATTAAATATTTCACCAAATCATTAAGATGGAAATACTATTAATGTGTAGAAGTATAGGGAAGACTTCTACATGTCACCTCTGTCTCATGAGGGTTTTTTTATTTCCTAATGAGACCTGAGATGTGAATTTCTAATTCCTTCTATCTAAACTTTCTTAGAGCAGCCTTAACTCTGAGTCTAATAATTCTCTTCATAAAAATACACTATATAATGTGAATCCAGAAGATCAACTTAGTGAGAGGTACCTGGAGACATCCAGCAATCCTTACTCCAGACAATGTCATGTTGTTTTGTGTAGAAGAGCTTCAGAATCAGCCCAGTGGGATAACAACTGAAGTGGTGACAAATCTGCTGGGCTGAGATTGATTTTTGGAGAGAAGAATCCAGTTGATAGTGTGGATTTTGCAGTGAAAGGTGTCAGTAGACTCTGCTGAGTCCTGCCTCTCAAGTTCTTGTCTCTTCAGACTTTCATTTCCCTAGTACACTCTCACTAGACAAAATACACTGCCTTCTTGTTTTGGGGTGGGATGCAAAGGCTGATGGAGGTGGGTTACACTCATCCATCATGGTCCACTCTCTTCTTACCCAGTGTACATCCTTTGGACAGATGTAAGTTCCTTCATATTCAGCATCACCTCTCTGTCCCAGTGTAGTCTGGTGTCCCTTTACCTCTAACTGAAAATGAAGAGCTTTGGAAAACAAAACTGAAAGGAAAATGTGTGTGTGTGTATGGCTAGGCTTGGTGAACNAAATGTATGTTTTCTAGATAGAGCAAGGTAGTGAGTCCTTCAGCATTTCCAGTGTTTTAAGACAAATTGTTTGCTTTTCTTTTGGATTTATTGAGGTCTATGAGACTCCCTTTAATGAACCCAAATGTTAGCATTCTGGACCTGATCTATGGGCAGGTACTATACCCTCGTCAAGATTTAGACTTCTCAGAGGTAATAATAAGACACTGGCAGCAGAGAGTTTCAAATTACTTTTTCTTTCTAATTGGCAATTAGGTCTAATTAATGTTTAGTTAATATTCAATGATTTCCTTTACCAAACAGAACCCTGATGAGATCACATCTGGTAAGAGCACTGGGTTGAGGTCTCTATTGTCTGCATATTTCTATAGTTTCACATGAATCCAGCTCTAGACTAAAAGAAGATTAAGTACCAGCTGGAATGAAAGTCTGCATTTAGCTAAAGTTATCATGAGTCCAGAAAACTGGAACAGTCATTTGGAAAATAACCCTGGTATGTGTAATCCTTAGGGCTTGGGGTGGGAAGCTTGCAGAGATCAAGCTGGAAGTGTGAATACATTGAGGGTTTCTTTGATATTAGCTGGATCGTTTTGTGCAATGATTGCTATTATTGCTCTGATCTTTAGACTCAATGCATAGACATTTCAGAGGTCATGTCCTCAGTTAATAGCTTCAGAGGAGGAATAAAAACCCCACTGGAGAAGTACTCACTGCAAACAAGCTCAGGATTCTGTCTCAGTGTATCCATAGTAAATACATTTTTGCTGATAGAACTTAGAAATTAATGCTCAGATTTATTTGAGGCTTCCAGGATGAGGAACTGGAGATAGCAGATTGTCTTCTATTAATAAGACATGAACAAGCAAATAAGTCTACTTAAGTCTTTGAGGAACTCAACTGCAAAATGTTATCCTTACATGGACAGTCCAGCTAACAAAAATAGAGCTGTTTGCATGAGCATAGAACATTTGCTTAAGTAAAGGTTTGCAGGACAGTCATTAGGCACATTTTGTTCCCTCAGCTTTCCAGGCACTGATTTCATTCAATATCTATTTTTGTTTATTGCATTTTTATTTTCTCACATTGCAATAATATGTCTCATGGCTGGATTTTTTTTCTTTGCTGTTCACCCTATGTTTCTCCTTCTGCTTCTGTCTCGCTTGGAGTGTGTTTTGTGCAATCTCTCCGTAAAATAACCTGCAAGTAAATCCTCAGGGACTCTCTCTATTTTAATCCTACTGATTAGGAAGACTCTTCTAACTTGTTTTTTTCATTGTCCACTCCCAGAAGGACACTGAGGTTCTGGAGTGTGCCCAGAGAAGGGCAATGAATTTGGGGAAGGGTCTAGAGCACAAGAGATGTGAGGAGCAGCTGAGGGCACTGGGGTTGGTTAGTGTGGAGAAGAGGAGGCTCAGGGGAGACCTTCTCACTCTCTACAACTCCCTGAAAGCAGCTTGTAGTAAGAAGGGGATTGGTCTCTTCTTCCAAGGAACAAGTGTTAAGACAAGAGGAAATAACCTCAAGTTGTGCCAGGGAAGGTTTAGGTTGGACACAAGGAAAATTGTCTACCCAAAAGAGATTGTCAGGGCCTAGAAAAGGCTTCTCAGGGCAGTGGTGGATTCACCATCCCTAGATGGATTCAGAGCTCTGGAGATGTGCTGCTGAGGGACATGGCTCAGTGGTGAGCTGGCAGTGTTGGGTAACAGTTGGATTTGAGAGACCTCAAGGTCTCTTCCAACCAAAACAAGTCACAGAAACCAAGAACTGAGGCAACCCAAAAGCTTGTCAGAACACAACACTTTTATTGTTAAACCCTGCTGCTGCAGTTCATGCAAAAAGCAAAATGTACAGTGGTACAAAGCTACAGAGAGGAGCTGGATGGAAACAGCAGAAGTCATTATGCTTTGTAGGAACACTATATCTCATGAAAAGTTTGCTTTGGCTTAACTATAAGGTTGTTAGGTATCAAACCTTTGCCACTTTACTTTTGCAAGTCAGGATTTCTCTTTTTCCCCTGCCTTTTCAATTGAATTCTAGTTGTTTGAATGCAAAAATGGGACTTTCCTCACGATCAGCAAAGAGCATCACTAACTCCTGCTACAGAATTTGGATCCCAGATTTCACATTTCCCTTGGATGTGATAGGCCTGCTTCAGTTCTCATGGGCCATGGTTCATGCTGGTGTGAGGACACTCACACATTGTGATGAGTGGAATTCACTTCCAGTGAATTGGGAATGCTCAGGCTGCTGCCAGACTCTTCTGTAACATAATCTCATTAGTTTCCAGAAGTAGGACCTGGTTAGGTGGAATCCTTCCAATAATAACCCCACAAATGCTTAGGAAAAGAGGAACTATGTGATATTCTGTGGGATAGGCTTTTATAAAACAAACTAGCAAAAATACCCAAACCTTGAGATCTTACTAGACTATTCAAAAGCACTGTAGAGTTTCTATATTTCATTCTTAAAATCAAAGCCCTAGCATCTCAGCAAAATGATAACACTCCTCGTGAAAGTAGGACTGTTAATTAGCTCTAATGCTTTGCCTAAACCAGGCTTTTGTTAATTAGATATACCTAGGTTAAATATTAATGGCTAGCATTTAAAAAGAGCTTTTTTTTTATTTAAGTGCTCAGCAAAGGTAAACTAATTATATGTCACAATATCCTAATTAGATAACTGTGTAATTTCCCCACATGCTACATTATTTTTCACTTCCTGTCACTGAACTATTGTGTAAGATTGCTTTACATTGCTAAATGATTTCTTTCCAGTCCATGAATGATTGAAGTAGAAGAGGGGGGAAAAAAACCCCAAAGTACATGAAAGCTGCCTGGGAAATTTCATTTTCCTCCTTGGAAAATTCTAAGCTTGTAGTTTACTTGAAGGAAAGAGTTTAGCTGAAGCTCCTGAATAGAAGAGAGGGGGAAAAAAAAATCCAAGTAGAAATGTTACATATGGTGTTTTCAATTAAAAAAAAAAAGATTCTGGAAAGGCTTTTTTTTGTTCCAGAAGTATGGTTTCTGTATACTAAATGAAAAGCAAACACACCTTACATGGCCCTGATGAAATCTTTCATACTTCTGGCTCCTAGCCTGCTCTGCTTTCTACTGCTGGGAAACATTTGCAGCTTGTGGTATATGTAGCATAAACTGATCTTCCCTGCATCCTTCTGGCCAGAATATGTCTTGCCTTTGGTCTGAACATTATTAAAACAGTCTGCACTGCTATCTGTCCAGGTTTTTATATTATCCATTCCTAACTTTTCTGAAGGCATCATCATCATCATGGCTAGGCTCTGCGAACGAAGAGCAGCAAAAGGCATCATTGGAGTGACATTTATACCTTGCAAATTCAGGTGATGTAATGAAAGGGAGAAGGGTTTATCAATAGAATATCTTCTGCTCAGAGCTCAGCTTTGTTGGAAATGGTCAGCTTTACCACCTTTGCTCTCCCTTTCCTTTTGTGACAGGAATGCTGTGACACCTGAAGTCACAGCTTTGGAAATATGGTAGATCAATGCACCATGAGTGACCTAACCATGGACCTCACAACATTGGTTTCCTTCTTCTCTGTAGGATGAGACTTGTCTCTCCAGAGATCCCTCTCTCTGATACAGCCTGCCATCAAACTGCCCCTTGGGATTTACCACAGGAGCTTCTCTGCTTCTATTTTCATGTCTGATGTGTGTCAGACCTAGAGTGTAAGATACTGCTAATGCTACAAGATTTGCTTTTATTATTTCTTATTCGAAAAGGAAACCACCTGAATCAGGATTTTCCTCTCCCCACAGAGCAGCATTGTGGACACTGGGAGATGAGAAACCCTTTACACACCCAGGGCAGACAGGACAGTCATTTCTGCCTGGTGCTGAGCAAGGTGATGAAGTTGTCAGCTTTAGCTGTTGCTCACACTTGTTGGTTTGCCCAAGCAGATCTTGGGCACCAGAAGGTGCCATGGCATCTTTCACTGAGGCACTAGCAAAGAAATCTATCCAGACAAGACTTTTTCTTCTTTAAAAGAAGGAGTGATGGTTCAATTCCTCATTTGTGATGTTTTTAGAAGGAGCTATGGGAATGAAGTGCTCAGAGCCCACTGAAAGGCAAACATATAAAACTCTGAGGCACTTAAATGTTAGGACTCTCTGTTCCTAGGACTTGACAACATAACAACTGCTGTTCAGATGAGAAACCCTGTAAGAGTGAAGTATTGCTGAAAATTAGGGCACTTCATGAGGTACTCAGGGAAGGGCTGAACTGCACAGGCAACTCTGATCCTAAGTTACTTAGGCATTTTGATCATGCTACCAAAAAGGATCACCTTAAACTTAGATTTGTTGTCATCTTGACAATGCAGTTAAGGCAGGTTTAGAATCACAGAATCCTAGACTGGTTTGGGTTGGAAGGGAGCTCTGGAGCTCATCTAGTGCAACCCCCCTGCAGTGGGCAGGGACATCCCCAACTAGAGCAGCTTGCCCAGAGCCCTGGCAAGCCTCACCTGCAATGCCTCCAGGGATGGCAACTCAACCACCTCCCTGGGCAACCTGGGCCAGTGTTTGCTTCTCTTTATGAAAGAAAAGCAACAACAACAACCAAAAACCCAAACCAGGCAAAAAAAAAACCCAAACCCCAAATGCAAACAAACAGAAGAACAAACCCCAAACTCAATCTGTTTCAGTCCTTGTGTAGTTTGTGATGAACATCATGTACAGGATGACAAGAAAAGAGAAGATGCCCCTGTGCCCCTCACAACAGCAGACCCAGAAACACAATCATCTGAAGATTTTGTTTAAGGAAAAAGGTAAAGGAAGAAAGAATTTCCCAAGCTTGATGTTCTAGGAAGGCCTTTCTGGAGTCCCCATGCTAGATCATCAGTTGTCTGTCTTGTCTGCCCAATGGAGCATTCTTGGAGGCATGAGGGAAGCTGTGAGGCTTTGGAGGAGCACTGCCTGCTGAAGTTTCAGCTCTTGGCTTAGTCAGCCCTCACATCCTTTTTCCCTCAGCCTTCATTCATGTCATGGATACACTCACCCTGCCTCTAACTAACTAATTCATAAGCAGAAAGATTCCCAAGGTTGTGGCAAAGCACAGCTGTAGAGCAAACATAGCTATTAACATTCCACAGCTTTAGAAAGATGGCATTACCGCTGATGGAATATAATAGTGCCACACATTCAATTCCTGTGTCACTGATGTTATTAGACCTATGTTAGCAATCCCACCTGAAAGGTAGAGATTGCTTCAGTGCTTTTTATTCCTCACTAATTCTTTAGAAGCCATATGGAGTGGGATTTTTTCAAAAGCATGCACCATGGACCTAACTCTGTTTGAGTTCCAAGCAGAGAGTTTCCTCATTAACTTCAGTGGAACCTGAACTAGGGCAGCACAAGCTGCTGTAGAAGATCCAAACCCTTATGCCTGCTGAAAGAAAGATGACAGAGGGAACTCCTTCTAGAGTCCAGTCAATGGGATCTTGGGATGTGAAAGAAACTAATGGCTTACTCTTGAGAAAGGAGCAGGCTCCCAGCACTAGCACTTCAGAGGATGACTTTGGCCTCAGCCATGCCTGCAGAAATGTTGCTGTGGGCTCCTCATCCTGCTTCCAGGAGCACGTTAACATTCCTGCTACAGGATCCAGTTCTGAAGGATGTTGTAAGAGTAAGCTTAGTGCCATTCATTTTGACTTCTAGTATCTCCCTTTCCAGACAATGTGACACTGTGTGGTTATAAATAACACCTGAAATGGCAAAAGCAAGCAGAAGGGCTGAATGGGTAGCTCAAAGCTAAGCACAAGCCAGGGCAGGCAAAACCTCCATGGAGTATACAGCTTTCATAATAACAAAGAATTAGAGATGAATCTACAGGACATCAACTCCTTTTGTGTCTCAGAAGAGCCTTTGGAGGCTTGTAGGCTCTTTGGAGGTAATTCAGATTCACACATAGCCCTGATCCCAGAGCACATCTCGAGTGCAAAGGAGATCTACACCTCTCCTGGCCTCTCTTAGCTATTCTAAAGTGTCTCTCCAAACCAAGGGAACAGCAAACTGATGAAAGAGTTACCTCCCATTTCTGAATCTGCTGGAGAAATACAGAAAAATTTTTCATTTAGATAAGAATCTGGCACTGTCATTTTAGTCTGATAGCATTTCACATCACTTGCAGAACTGACTGACTGCAGAAGTGAAGGGCAATAATGAGCTGATACTCTGCTTCAAGTGAGATTAAATTTTAAACAAATATCTGTATATAGATGGAGATTTATGGAGGAGTCTAAGGAGACAAAGCTTGATATGCATTAGTACAAGTATATTCTACAACTCTTCAATTAACCTCAGGGTATCCAACTTATATAGAGTGTATTAGTAGTTCATTTTACCTGATTATTTCTTTCTTTGTCATTTCAGTCCTTTTAGGATATGTTTGTCATGGTATTTTGGTTTTATCCTAATATTTCAATGTGTTTGATTTGCCTCCTTCCATTCCTCTCTTCTGTTGTTAGTTTTGGGAGGGATTTTTGAGACTTTCCTGAGGTAATGAACCAAGAAAGCCTGGAGACTTGGTGATGATGCAATCTCTGTATGCTACCTGCAAGACTCAAAGCACAAGGCAACCCTCTAAAAGCAAGCAGTATTCTTACATCTTTTCCCTTCAGTAACCATATCCAACTTCACTCCTCATGCTAGGCAGGGCTCCAATAAACACTTTCTCCACAGCAGAATCTTTTGGAGCAAGATCATCACATCCAACCCTTGACCCAACCTCCCCAAGGCCACTAAACCATTTGTGGAGTGCCACATCCACATGGTTTTTGAAGCCTTCCAGGGATGGTGACTCCAACACTGCCCTGGGCACCCTGGGCCAATGCCAAACCACTCTTTCAGGGAAGAAATTATTCCTAGTATCCAATCTGAACCCCCTCTGGTGCAACTTGAGGAACAAAGAGTTGGGTCAGTTTCTTCTAGGGTTCTTGTGAGTCGAGAGAGCATGGATTTAGTGGAGCAAAATACCAGACTAAGTCTGAGCTGGTGTTGGGGTGAGGGAGGCTGACTTACCAGCTATGAATCCTAGAATCCTAGAATGGTTTGGGTTGGAAGGGAGCTCTGGAGCTCATCTAGTCCAACCCCNCCAAAAGGGCTAGCACAGGAAAAAACTAGAAGTTCTCATAGGTCCATGCAGCCTTTCTATGAGCTAGATGATGGCCAGGCTTTCATCTGACCCTATAAAATAATAAACCAATGTTGTGCTCCTAGCTTTACCTTGACAACAGAAAGCCAAGCAGGCTATCATTATTCCAGCCCTGAAATATTTGTATTTTGGTAAATTATAAACATTACTCTTGTGTTTTTTTTGTCTCCCCTCTCCACCTTCAGCCTTAAGAAGGTGGTTTCACATTTCATTTAATGCTAAATGGTTCATTACAGAGAGTAGCAACTTAGTTCTCTTATTATGGTGTTATCTTTCACTTTGTCAAAATATGTCTACTTGATAAGGAATCTGACAGAAGTTGCTTATGATGGGATCACTAACAGCCATCAGTTTCTCTCCAGCAAATGAAACTGTTGCCATGGAAACAGCCCTTTTTTTGCCAGAATTGAAATGAGACAGCACTCTGCTGCAGCCATTAGTAGAATACACAAATGTCCCTCAAGGCAAACAGCTAAAGCAAATGGACTGCAAAGTAAGGAGCACTAATTTCTATTTATTTAGGATTTGTAAACCTAGCCGAGCAAGATATTAACAAAGGAACAAACAAAAGGAGGTTAAAAAAAAAATCCCCGACCCAAAAAGATGTTTGTGTTTTTGTTTCCATTTGCAAAACTCCTCGTTTGAAATAGAAAATATTTTCATTCTGGTTTTTATAAGGATAAGCTCAAACAGTCCCAGAACAATGCACTTCAATAGAGCTGTGGGTTTGTGTTTGAAATAATAACAAATAATTTACTCTAGAAGAATATTTTTTTTTCCCCACATTCTTGGAAATAGATATTTTAGTGCAAAAGAATTACAAATAGCCAGGGTGAGACTTTGTATTTTTCACACTGTTTAATTTTCAGACAACCCTGTTCATAGTGATAAGATGCACCAGGGCTGATAATAAGTCTATTCTAAACACTATCAGCAGTCAGCCACAGGCTGTCAGAGACCTTTCAAGTGTCAGGCTCTTCTTGCTGTCCTCTTTATTCAGTCCTGCACCCCTCTTGCTCCAAACTACTTATTGAATGCATTGATTCTTCTGACAGACTCGGATTAGGTGAGGGGTCTTAAACCATCTCCCATCCTACATCAGGCAGAGAGAGCTTCACTGGTTTGCCTTCTCCCTTCCCATCCAAAATCATCATTACTCTGGGAACAGCAATGCCTAGCCCCTGTTCTCTTTCCAGCTCACTGAATAAACTGAAGATATAATTTTCCACTAGGATAATTAGTTTCTTAACCAGAACTGGTTAGCTATTTAATCCCTAGCTAGCAATGGATTCGCAAAGCCTGGCCATGATGATGAGCAATGGATGGGAATCCTCCTGCCAGTTACTCACTGATACCTTGGGGTGCTTCAGATACCTGTGTGCCTGTAAGGATGACAAAGTGACATGATGGAGCAGCCACTTGCTGAGAGCTCTTTCCTCTGGTGTGATTAGAAATCCTCACTGTTGTTCTCCTGTGTTTCACACAGGTCAGGGTTAAGACATACTTAGAGAAGAAGTTGTCTACTGCCAGCTTGCTGGCTGCTGCTGTAAGGGAATGAAGAAGGAGCAAGGACAGAGTAGAGACACTAATCTGAGAAGGCTCTAAAGGCAAAATGCTTTTATCAACCAACACTCCTTGACATTTAGTGTTAGCTAATGAACCCATGAGGGTAATTAAATTAAATTAAATTCAGATCTAGGAGTGCTGGTGGCTAGGAGGATGCCCATGAGGCAGCAATGTGCCCTTGTGGCCAAGAGGCCAATGGCATCCTAGGATGCATTAAGAGGAGCNGCATGATGAAGCCAACTGCCTCCCTGGGTGTTAGGTGGTTAGCCCACCTGCAAAATGTTCCTGAAATCTTCCCCCTTAAATCAAAGGTTCATGTTAAAATAAAGATGAAAAAAATGAAAAGAGAGAGGTGCCTTCCTTTTTGGGCTTTGCTTGATATTGTCTTCTAATTGTCCCAAGCATATGTTCAGCCATATGTGTGGGGAGGGCTGTGTACTCACACACACACAGCCAGCAAGTCAAGAGAGGACAGGAGCATCACAGGTAAGTGTGCAAAAAGCTTTCTTTCAGCCTCAATTAGATATCCTCCTGAGTAGATGTATGCTTGGGGAAAAGCAAGCAAATCAACAAATCTTGATGTGGGGGAAAGCCAGGGGGTGAAAAAAACCCAAAACACAACACAAATAGCTTTATTTTCTGTCTTCTGCTGTAAAAACATAGGGCTGCACCCAGCTTTTAAGGCAAAGAACACACATCCAGACATAGCACTAGTTCAATGCAGCACTTGGACATACTAATATACATAATAGTTAGTTAAAATTGGCAAAAGTTCCAAGTAAATAGATTTGTTATTGGCTGCTGGAAGCTGACAGCTGGAGTTACAATTCTTTTTTAGTTCAGACATCAGAGAAAGCTTTAGCTGAATAATACTAACTTAGGCAGAAACTCCATCTCTAGGAGAACAAAGAAGATCAGTTAGCAGCTGAAATGTCTAGTACCAAAATACTTTTAATGTACAACTCCCTGAAAGGAGGATGGAGCCAGGTGGGGGTTGGTCTCTTTTCCCAAGGAATAAGTGGTAGGACCAGAGGAAAGAGCCTCAAGTTGTTCCAGGAGAGGTTTAGGTTTGTTGGGCATTAAGAAAGATCTCTTCCCTTTGGCTTGTCAAGGCCTGGCCCAGGCTGCCCAGGGCAGTGCTGGAGTCACCATCCTCCCTGGAGAGATATCAAAGATGTGTAGATGTGGTGGTGAGGGACATGGGTTTGTGGTGACCTGGCAGTGCTGGTTAATGGTTAGACTCCCTTTTAGAGGTCTCTTCCAACCAAAATGCTTCTACTACAGCAAGTTCTGTTCTTCATCAATCTATCTGCATGGAGAACACTAAAAGGCAGATTGATCCCTAAATCTGGTAACTCCTAACTGCTGTAGCACATGTATTCTAGCAATATGTTCCCTGGCATAAAATAAAACTGATTTCAAAACACTAGGATAAATTACAGATAAAAACTCTGTTGCAGTTGAGTATAAGTTCAAGTAATTCTAAACCCTTTTATATAACAAACTGAAAAAGTAACCATGAGAAAAGCTAATCAGAGGGGATAGAGAAGACTGAAGTTCTCCTCATTGAAAAGATCCCAGGTCTGTACAGTTTGATATCTAATGTATTGTTGGGCTCACAGTCAGTGTGTCTGCAGGGATCTGATCATGATAATCCTTGGTTTGTTCCAAATAAACCTCTGCTCTCCTCTGCTGAGCTTCCTACAGCTCTGCAAGAGCTTTTTTTTCCCCCTAGAAACACTGCCAAGAAGGAACAGAGTAACAGGGGTCAACTCCAGCCATGAACCTTATGAATTGTTTAGTGGCACATTAAAGGACAGCATCCAGTTCTCTTATAAGCTCTGAAACGATCTTCTTTCTAGCCTGTGCAGGTGGATGAGTCCATGTACATTTGATTGACTTGCTCAATAGTTAACCCATTGTCTCTTGCAGCTCTGCCCTCTGCAATGGTCTCTGCCTTCTACTTTTTATAATGTATAACCATTGCACCAGAAAACTAAGTAAGGGGAATCTGGAGAATGTTTAGGATGCAGGGATATTGCTAACTCACAAGGCTACTGCTTAGCTTTTTGACCCCAAGCTCAAGTGCAGGAGTTGTTCCAGAGTGAAGCAGCTAGTTCACACCACAACACACATGGTGTACTTCAGGCTCAACTGTAACAAGAGCAAGGCTTCTGATTTCTTGGGATTGACCCTTTTAACCCCTTGGAGAATAACAGTCACCTAGTTCAATGACTTGTAGTTACAACTCTCTTAGAGTTGTGGGATCTGCTTTGCCAATTTCTTTCAGCAGGCACTCTGAAAAACAAAACCCCAGAAAAAAGACCAAGGAATGAAATCTTGCAATGCCAACCTCCACACTTTCAGTGCCACTGCCTGTCCACCTCACAGATATTAAAATTACCCTTGAATAAGATCTCAGTTCAAGGTCTATCTGACTCCTCACAAAGGTATTAGCTTGGTTGCTCCCTGGGCAAAGGGAGCTCCACTTCCAGATGACTCTTAAAGCACCAAGCTGATCTCTTTTGGGTGATGTGGAACCAAATAGACAAGAGGAGAGTCAAGATAATATTTTTTACCCAAAAAATACTGAGTCAAAAGCTAACTTTTATTTCTTCAAACTTCATGTTTGGGTTTACTCTCCTGCTTTACGTGGGAATCTTGTGCCAAGAAACTTGGATGCTAGCAGAGAGAAGGACCTATTGACTACAAGCTGATGGGTGTTAGTCATATTACCATAAGTAGCTCTGCAGAGTTTAACGTCCTGCTTTGCAGCCACTGCTCAGCTTTTTGGGATGGAAGTTAGTTTAAAGAAAACAGAAGTTTTATATCAACCTGCACCTCAGGAAGATTTTCATCAACCTCATATCATCATTGGCAATTCAGAACTTAAATCAGTCCAACAGTTTAATTCCCTAGGCAGCCTCATCTCCTTGGATGGTAAGATTGACAGAGAGATAGACAATAGGCTAGCAAAGGCATAGAGTGCTTTGGGAAA
>VWZO01019248.1:99047-113831 GCA_013396975.1 Bucco capensis
ACATCCCTGAGCAGGGTTAGTTCTCTCCTAGCTCACACCAGGACACTTGTACATGGCAATCTGATTCATGCTAACTACAGGATCAACACCAGCCCCTCATTAATTAGTAGTTTATCACCATTGTTTGGCAAGAAAGAAATAAGAGGGGTGATGCTCTAGGTTAGAGTCACTGGGATGTACTGGGATGTCACTGCCAGTGCCAGGGTGGAGACTAAGAGCCTTGCCTGACCCACACAACAGGCAGAGCCATTCAAATAGCAGCCACAAGAGGTGTGCACCACACAGCAGAGAGAAAAGTCACTCGTGTAGGTGGGTATGCTCTCTGACAGCTAAGAAAGAAGGAGGAGAAGTAGATTTGGTTGTAAGCAAGGACAATACAGTGGTAAATGAGTCCTATTTATACTCCTTGGCAAATTGAACATTTTACCTACCCTGCCAGCATCACTGCCTGACCCCAGAAATCTCAGCTGTAGGAGGAGGATTGAAGAAGCCAGGAATAGAGTGAAAAAATAATACTCCTAGCTCATGCAACAGGCTTATTTATTTATTTAGATTCCTGCCAATGTGAAAAAAACCAAAACCAAACCCAAAAGCAACTTCTCCATATGCCCTAAATGCCATTGATGTAATCTGAAAATACCTCCTGATACAGCAATTTCAGGAGCATCTCTTCACACTCTCTCCCTGCTCCATCCATGTCTCACTTTTACAATAGCTATTGTCTACCCCATTTTCAAATAGAGTGAAAAAAGATGAGCCTTGCAATATGCCCTGCAGGTCAAATTCAGGTTATATTAAGTCAGAGAAGGGGAGGAATCTATTTCAGTGTTAGTGAGGAGTGGATCTATTTATAAGGCCTTTTTAAACCCTTGCTTCATTTCACAGCTTATATGACAGCTGATTTTCTCCAGCCCTAGATGATTGTGGCTGCTGGAGCCTCACCTTCTCTGGGAAACCAGGCCATGGGCTTCTCCTTCTGAAATATAGAGCAAATCAGCCAACTGGACAAGGCAAAAGAGAAAGAGCTGAAGGAAACATCAGCAGAATGTTTCTCCTCCTGTCAGCACAGGATATTCTGATATTGTTCTGTTAGCATTACTCCAGTTGTGACATCTTTCAAGGCATCCGGTGTGGCATTGAGCCTCAGGATTTTGTTCAGTGATCTAGCAAATAAGGACATTTGGGAAATGTCCTTAGTGTCCTGTTGCAATGGTGGGAGACAAGCTCTGTGGGAACTGGGCTACAGACAGCACACAAGTGTGGGTTCTCACCTTTGTCAAGTAGTGGAAATCCAGCATTTGTTATCTGAAGAGCTAATCTTTGCAAATACTTAAGCACATGACAAAGAGGAATTTCATGAGTAAAACCACACCTCTGTGTAAGTGCTTTGCAGGATCTTTGGACAGACATTATTCTCACCATAAGGTTTTATACTGACTTTCCTTACAAAATCCACAGCATCTCCTTGCTGTGGTGAACAACCAGTGCAAAACACTTATCATCTTTATGAGTAAATAATACTGAATCTACTTGTTCTTCATCTTTCTATCCTACATTCATCACTTATCACTCACTCATGGGCAGGCTTTGGGAACACAGCTCCAGGGAGGGCTCCATCCAGGCTCTTCCCAAGCGCTTTTTCCAAGCGCTGCTGGCTGCAAAGGCCAATTTGGGACAGACAAGAGCAGTTGCCAAAGGCACAGCACAAGGACTCCTCAGGAGGTAGAAGCTGCAAGACACGATTCTTTCCAAGCTGTCTTTTCTCCTCCAGAGTGATCCTGTGTGCCTGCTCCAAACCATGGGCAGCATTCAAACTAGTGTGTGTGCAGAGCTGCTGAGTGGAGGCCAGAGGAGAGCAGTTCAGGGCAGCAATATGGCCAAGGCTGAGCTGTTGGTTCAGGGAGTCCTTGCATCTCCTCTTCGGGGCTCCTCTCTTGCCACAGCCAGGGGCAAGTTGCCCATAGAGCATGAGCTTAGGCAGGCAGGAGTTCTTCATCCTGGAGCCGTGAGCTGCCCAACGCAGCTGCGTTCTCAGCAGCATGGCCTCAAGGCTTGGAATTGCTGCTTGTTCTAGGACACACGGATTAGTCCCAGCATGTGTCCAATGGATGTTTAGGATTGTCCGGAGACAGCGCTGCTGGAAGCGCTCCAAGA
The DNA here is from genome assembly GCA_013396975.1 of Bucco capensis. NCBI lineage: Eukaryota > Metazoa > Chordata > Aves > Piciformes > Bucconidae > Bucco > Bucco capensis. The sequence goes on from VWZO01019248.1 coordinate 101,202, forward strand.
GTCGTAGGTGGTGGCCATAGATGAGCCAGGATTGGGAACCATAGAAAAGAGTAGACAGCACAATGGCTCTAGAAACACTGAGCTTTGGACTTTGCTTCAAGTGTTTATTTCACCAGACTCTTTGATAGAGTTTCCCAAAGCACTCTATGCCTTTGCTAGCCTATTGTCTATCTCTCTGTCAACCTTACCATCCGAGGAGATGAGGCTGCCTAGGGAATTAAACTGTTGGACTGATCTAAGCTCTGAATCACCAATGATGATATGAGGATGATGAAAAACTTCCTGAGGTGCAGGTTGATATAAAACTTCTGTTTTCTTTAAACTAACTTCCATCCCAAAAAGCTGAGCAGTGGCTGCAAAGCAGGACATTAAACACTGCAGAGCTACTGGTGTCTGGGCAACATAGAGAATACATGCATACATACATACAGAGTATTGCAGTATATACCATGTAGACCACCAGACCTCCTCTGGAAGCACAGTCTCTGTTGCACTAACAGGATATAAGCTACACAGTGTCTTCTCTGGATTTGTAGTTACAAAGATATATTGAAATACATATAAAGAGTTAAAAATATGCTTTGTTACACCAGGAATGTAAGCTTTTTCTTCCTCCATTTGGTAAATAGCTGGACAGTGCTTTCTGAGCACAGTGTTTGTTCTCAGCTCTCAAGAAGTATATTCAAACTGTTCCAGCAGTTACCAGAAGCCACTTATCTCTGCACTGGAGACCAGCTGAGAGGGCTGGGCTTTACTTAGAACTCTTCATTAAGGATTACTTAGAACTCTTTGTTAAGGATTTGCTAATGCTTAACTTTGCTGATCCTTGACACTGCCACTGGAGATGTTTGCTGAATGGCTTGTGCAAGTCACTTTCCCTCCTCTTGCCCCATGCCTTGAGCATGTTCCTTCAAAGCATTTTGACCTTTCTGTCTGAAAGGCAGCATGAATAAACTATCCAAAGGATGTTGCAGGAGCATTTTTATTCCTAGCATTGTGATTATTTTGTGGCATTGGGCTCCTAACTTCCTGCACTGACTTTACCTGAGCAGGATGAGTATAACCATTCCATCCTAAAAATGACCTTAAATAGAATAAGTAAGCATTTGTTCTCTCACATTTCACTCTGTTAGCCAGAGGCAGGGAGTTTTCAAAGCTGGAAGCTCTTTGACTCAGTTGCTGAGGTGGATTACCTTCTCCCAGGGCCATGCATGGCTCTCTGTGGGACTAGGTGCAGGGATTGCTGAATTACTGGAAGGTCATTTGCTAGATGTTTACAACAGGTCAGGTTTTTATAGCAGTGGTGAGAAGTGAAGGGAACACTGGTGCACTATTTATGCTGCTCTCAAGTTTCACTAGAGTGCCCTGTATTGTACTACAGGTACAGGAGTTTTCACTTCCAGAACTGGGAATAATTCCAGAGGAATGCATCTGGATAACATTTGCCTGTTACCCTCCCCAGAAAAGAATTACTCACCAAGGGCCCTATTCATAAAAACTAATTCAGGCCATTTCCACATGAATATCACCTTTTTATGTGGAAAACAAGAGTGGATCATGCTTTTCTTCCTTTTTTTTTTCTATATAAAGAATCCTTTTCTGTGATTAATGGAGATGTTTTCCCCTGTCTGTAGATGGACATCTCACTGCTTTGTTAGGGAGGAGACTGAAGTCCAGAGCAGAAGTGGATAAGAATCTTCTGGATTTAAAGAGCATATATGAATGGTTACAGTATAAATGGTTTGGCTACTGGAGCAGACAAGTTCTTAACAATTTAGGGAAAAAGGGATCAGTCCTTACTGAATATAGAGATTTTTATGAACTGGTTTAACACTTTCCTTAGAGGTTTATAGTTCTCTATTAACTTCTCAGTCAAAGCTTCCTCTTCATGCTGGGCTTTGCAACACCAGCAGCAAGGAGTTAACCAGAGTGCTGTGATGGCTTTAATCAACCTGCAAGGTTGAGAAATTGGATTGATTGGAATCACCTCATTAGCATGTGAATTTTGGTGGAATTTGAATAGCCACCAAGGGTGCACAAGATTTATGGCAGAGTCAGCTTATGATTTCCTTTTGGTTGAATGCTCTTGTTAATGTCCTGTAACGTACACTAGACCTTGCCTACTGTTCAGTTGGTGCTGTGATGAAGGCTTTTAGCATACTGTAAGTTCAGATCATTCTATTTCATCTGAGATACAATCTATAACTAAAATATTATGTTTTACTTCAGTCACTCCAGGGAAAAGTAGAGTTTTATTGAAGCCATTTAATGCAGTTACAACTACAGCTGCAGAACACTGCTTGAATGAGGCTCACTGGCAGAAATATTGCTGGAGTTGGATGGATACAGTCCCAGGCTTGGTTTTACCAAGAAAATATTTAGACAAACTTGCCTAGGAACCTTCTAGATGTTCATGACACTCCCCAATGACAGCAACACACAATGTGTTCTGTGCATTAAGAGAAATGCAAGGGGAAGGATAAGAAAGAACCCAGATTGAAGTTGCTGGTTCAGATAGTGTGAGTGTGCTGGCTGAAGAAGTAGTGAAGATGGCAAGGAGGAAAAACAGACTATTAGGGATAACTTCATCCATATGATCAACTCTGAGGCCACTAGATAGAAACAATGAGCTAACATAACCTATGTGACAGATGAAGAAGCAAAACGTTTCCTGTCGTAAGGCCCAAGCCTTCAACAGGTTACACAGTGATGTGTAGCCCTTGCCTGTGAATTTGACTCTTCTGCCAAATTGTGAGCATTCCCCAGGTTTTCCATCAAGTAGAACAACATTTTCAACTCTAAAATATCCATGCATTTTAGGGCAGTATGGTAAAATGTCTTCTCCATTGCCATTTTCACTGTGGAGCCAACTCGTAACAAAATAAGCAAACCCACAGATTATCACTGCAGACTTGTCTGGTTTTCTCTTTTTCTTTTGCACAATGTTTTATACTATTTGTCTTGGGTTTGCTGGGACAGAATCCTGGGCTAGCTATGGGCTGCAGGAGTTAAGAGTTTGGAGCCAGCTAGGGCAGGGACCTGAGTTGGCTACAGGTGAATCCCAGCTCAGAAACATAATCCTCAGTCTCTTCCTGCTAGGGCTTCTTGTGATCCTACTCCTTTTCCTTCTCCTGTTCTGTGTGGCTTCTCTGCCTTTGCTGGGCTGAGTATAATTTTACATCCTTTACATTGGTAAATGGTATTACTTTTACTGTTTCATTAAGTCTGTTTTCATTTTAACCCATGATCCTCCTTCTCTCCTGGGGAAGGTTTATTGGGTGAGCCTAGATCCAGGCTGAGTGGAGACAATACTACAGCCTCAGCTTATTTGTTATAGAATTAAGACTTTGAACACACTACAAATAATTTATAACTAAAAGATCTTGAGAACTAAAATTCCAGAGTCATCCAATCCACTACAAGAGGATCTACCCTGCCACAGGTCAAAAGCAACAGAACTAAGAAAATAAGGACTGTTGTGGTGTTTTGAGCTGTTATCTTCCTCTGATAAACAGCAAGCAGTTGACTTTGCTTGCAGTTGAATGTCAGCAGCAGCTTTTGCAGGTGTAGAGCCAAGTGATCCCTCCTTAGCATCAGATGGCTCTTGACCATTAAGCAGCATCATTTAGAAGCACAGTCAATTATCACTCTTTTGCTAGAAGGGTGATCCTCTGAGCTTGCACAGAGGTTCCACACTGGAGGGCATGTTTAGTGATCATTTTGTTATGGTAGAAAAACATCAGAAACCCAGCAATAAATGGAGCATTCTTGGGCAAATTAGATTAGCTTGAGCTCTTTCCACATGTGCTTGGAGATGATCTAATTGGCCTGTGGCAGTAAGTAAGTTAGACTAAGTGTTTGAATATAATGCATGTATCTTTACAATAATGAATGCATTAGAAGCATTTGTATTGTTCCTCTTTCTCTTAACACACTTTCTGTTAACATGAAGTGCATGGCACTTGCTGTGGCAAAAGGCAATGTTGCCTCATAGCAGTGGAAATGATTTTCCTCTGCCTGCAATCTCACCTGGGTTTGAGATTTATCCTTAATCAAAGAACAGATCCTTCAAAGCAGAACATTGCTGAGGGGTAGGAGTCATATAGAGGCATTTTCTTGGCATGTAATGTTATGAGCAGAAAACATTTGCTATTACTCTGATAACACATCAGAAGCTACATTGAATTCTACACTGGCTGACTTCACACACTCATTGTCTGCTTTCAGGTCCTGTTCACACTCACTGAATGAACATCCTTCTACAGCAAACCAAGATATTCTTTGCAGTAGCATGATTGCTTCTGGATGCATCTGTTGGGGAAGTGAGGCACAAGAAGTTAGTCTGAGGCAGACTTGCTTTGGATAATGAAGAGAGCCTTAGGATAGCTAACAACCTTAGTGTTGTCATAGAAATAGCTTCTCCTTATATTCTCATACCAATGAAAACTGGGCCCTAATGTTCTAAGGGGATTTGACATTGAAAGAACACTTCAAATCAAAGATCTAAATTGGAATTTGAATTCAGTTCCAAACTGAATGGAAAATGGCTTTGTCTCTTGGTATAAATCTCTATCAGTGTCTGGCCTTGCTGACATTTACAGGGCTGCTGCTCTCTATTTTCACTATGAAAGGAGCACTCTCTCTGGGGAAAACACTATCAAACTGTAGCTCTTCGGGCAGCTTTCTACAGGCAAATTTCTTTGCATCCCCTTCCTTTCTCATTATTTTGAAGTGGAAATCCCATGGCTGTAAACTTGAACACACATAATATCAAGTCAAATCATGACTGTAGTCACTGGATTTTTCTAGCTTGGGTGTCTCTGTGTCTAATTTAAACTCCATCTCTCACTTTCAGCTTGATCCAAAATCTTCTCACCAGAAAGCAAGGCAGGAAACTAGTCAGCTGAGCCTTCTTTATTTCCATGTCACAAATGAAATACTTCAGGGAAAGAAAAAGAATAGATATACCCATCTCCCTCTTGCAGCATCAAACACAGAAAGCAGCTCTAGACCTCTAATTTGAGTCTACGAGGCTCCAGAAGGTCATTCAGAGCATCCAAGTGAAGAATCTGCACTGACTGCATCCTGAGTGCTGCTCACATATGGAACAAGAAGCCAGGAATACAGGGATTGCCTCTCAGAAACATTCCAGCAGCAAGCACAGAATCATTATGGTTGGAAATCATTATGGTCCAAGTGTCCACTCAACACTGCCATGCTCACCACTAAACCATGGCCCCAAGCACCACATCTACATGTTTCCTGAACTCTTCCAGGGATGCTGGTTCCACAGCTCCCTGAGAACCCTCTTGGAGAAGGAATTCTTCCTAACATCCAATCTGAACCATATCAGATCCTTCAGCTGATTCACAGATAAACATGTGAAATCCTGAAGGGAATTGTTGGGAAATAATTATGTAGCATGAAGAGTTTCTTAATTAATCCTTAATGAATGATTTTTGGGGTTTGGGTAACTTTTCAGTCTTGGCTTTGTTGTCTGAGTGTCCCTGTAATGTTTTTCCACTCTCAGCCTGATGTGGGTGTTAGAAAGCCTTGATAGAAAATATGCAACAATGAGTTCAATTTTGCATTCAGTGAAAAGCATTTGGTTTTATTCCTGTTAAAGTTGCTGCATTCCAGATTCTATGTACAACTTGTTCAGGCTCCTTTCTGGACCATCAGTCTCTGTCAGTCCAGGAAGGCTGAAATCCTTATCTCTCTGAAAGCTGGAGTGCAGGTAAGTACAGGGCTGTTTCATAAGCAGGTCACAAAGAACCTGGGCTTTGTTTGTGGGTTTGTTTTTGTTATTTCTGAAGGGTTTTGCTCTTTTCAAAAGAAATTATTCTAGTGCTGTCAAGGCAGAAGTACTTTTTCTTTCTTTTTTTTTTTTTTCCCCTTTCCCTTTCCAACTATTAGAGAATGTGAGGATTCAGCACTCTTTGCTTTTCTTCTAGCTTTCCCTCTTGTTCATTCTGTGGCTGTTGTTTATGAATGAAGCTGATAAAGCCTCACCTAAAATCATTATCAGTAACTACTCCCTGGGTTTGGGGAGCACAATAGATGAATAAGAGTTTTCTGCACTTGAATGCTGCTCATCTTATATAATGAAGAAGCTTTCACAAAAGGGCCCAAACCTCTCCATTTTAGTCACTCTGAAGATGTACTAAAATTTAACATAACTTATTCCATCATCTGATTTTGTTGAAAGCAAGTTTGCCTGAGATGTAAAATGTAACTTCTGTCAAGCTCTACTTCTCCTCCTCTGCATGAGATTTTTTAAAGGGTGATTTAGGATGAAAAACTGAATTTGAGGTCAATTCAGCTCTTGCCTTGCACTGATGTCGTGGTTTATCTGGCAGAGGATGGAGTGTCTCTGGGTTAGATCAGCATAAGGAGGTCTGCAAATATGGGGCCCAAGTTACGATGACAAGAACTGCTTTTTACCTTGAAAATATTTATAGACAGTTTCTAATAGTTTTGGCATGTGTTTTCCAGGTTTGTTCCAAGGTAAAATGTAATCATTTCTCTGAGAAAACATTGAGGCAAATAGCAAAGTTAACTTCTCAACGATTTACATTCAAGAAGCTTCATCATTTGAACAGGACAAGCTGCTAACAGCAGAAATTAAAGCATTGGGCCAAGGCAAAAGAGTGACTGACTTCAACAGGCAACTGCAATTCAACAGCAATTAGCCCTGGGCAAAGGCTCTCAGGCTTCTGAAACCTTCAGCCTTTTAGTCTTTATTGACAATTCTGCTTTCATCACTCTTGCTGGTAGGGAACTGGAAGTATTTTTCCATAGTACTGCTCCTTTGGCCATCAGCTTTACTAGATAAGGTCAACCCAACAACAGCAAAGACTAAAACCAAACTATTTTTCCTAGATTCATGTATTTTTGTCAGATTGAAGTGTTTCTAATTAAGCTATTTGTGTAACTTTATGTTCATTTTTTGTTGTGCTCTTTTTTTTTTCAGTTTCACTCATTTTACTACAATGTCTGTGTTCTATTAGTGGCAAAAGCAAATGGGTTTGTTTTGCTTTTTGATGGAATATATCTATATTTCCACTCAGCATCCACTATTGCAAAAAATTTAGCATTTCTCCTTTGTTTGCTCAGATGACCAAAGTTTCATTTCTTTAGCATACATCATCAATCAAAGAAGTTTGTGGCATATTTTCAAGACTGCCTTGATAAAATATGCTGTGTAAATATCAATTCTAACTTCACCAAGCATTTCATTAGGTTATTTTCCAGCATATAAATATAAATCAGAATAAGACTACCTCTTGAAACATGGAGAAGAAAAAAAAAGCAAGCAGATTAAATGATTTTAGAATTAAAACTCTGGATGCAGATATCTCTGCTTTCGTATATCAGAAAGATCAGTCATAGCTTTTAAGTGATCTCTCTTTAATCTCTGAACAAAGAACTGGAGTGGAATTTGGGCTGCTTGTTCTTTTTCAGTTATTTTATTGCTAGGAACAGAAGTGGGTTAGGGATGTGATAGAAAATAACATCTTTGGTGCTAAGCAGTTGTAATCTAAGGAAACAATACTCAGGGAAAAGAAAGCAACTTTATGGCAGAGTAGAAATCAGCTGCTTGAGGGGAATGACCTGTAGCTGTTGTTCTTGCTGCCTTATTTTTAACAGCTCTTTGTGGAAAGGCCTGGAGTTGCAGGTCACAAGGAAAAGCCTAAAGCCATAGATCCCAGTGCTTCCTCATAAATCAACACATCGAGCAAATTCTGTGGTATTTGTAGCATCAGTTAATGACAGGATTAAACACAAGGGCCTGGATGGATCTTTGGCTCAAGGAGACCATAAATCACAAGCCTTGCACACTGGGAAGGGATAAGATCCCTCCCCACATGCTCTGATTTTAGGAGTTGGCTCTTTGCTAGAGACAAGATACAAGGCTAGACAGACCTTCCATCTCACTCTCTACAAGCTTGCATGGTCTTTGATCCTCATCCTAGGAAAGTTTAGCTTCAAACATAGCCTGTTCTCACCATCTCCTGATCCCTTGTCTAGCAGTCCCGCTTTTCCTTGCATTCCCGCGTACGTTCCAGCTTTAACAAAGAATCCCACCTCACATGGCTTTTATCTAATCCTGCTTCCTCCAGGGGCTGGCTGTGAACAGGGGATGGTGTCTGATAAGCTCTGACTCCATTGTAAATTAAATTTAAATTAAAAGCAGCTGTTTCTTTTAAAGTGAAAGACACATCTGCATTAAATATAATACAACTTCATCTGGCTTGGGCTGTCAACACTTCAGCAAGTGTGAGACAGGAGATTCATATGGTTTTGGTCTTGTCACTGACTGTCATCCATTTCCTAAAGCTTTTGAAGTCTTTTCAGGAAGGTGGGCAGGGATTGATTTAAGTCATTTTTAAATGGTTAAATAATGACTTGCCTCCCTCCCCCCTACAAAGTATGCAGCTTGATGGATTGGGATGGTCAACTGCTAAGGTTATCAATACATGAGGAGTGTTTGCCTTTGATGGTGCTGTCTCAGGAGCATTGGATGAACCAACAACAAAGGAGGCAGCTGGGATCCAGTCAGTCCCAAACTCCCAGCCATTCCTAGGAAAGACCTCTGCTGGAGGTGCTGCAGCTGTGAAAGCTCCGTGTGTGAGTGGCTACAGGGGTGGCCTCGGGCTTTTCTCCACATATATTTGTAGCAACATGGGCATCACTGCCAGGGATAAAGAAAAGTTGTGCCAAGCTGTTCTAGACAAAAAAGAAAGAGGATTGCTTGTGTCACAATACAATCTGTACTGCTTGTGTGACACTTCTGTGGTGTTCTGGAGAATCCTGTTTGTGAATAGGGATGGAGGATCTGGCAATGCTGGCAGCAGCACTCTGTGGAGAGGCAAACAAAGGGCATTTTGTTTCACGTTCATATCTTTGGTAGTCAGGCGTTTTGGAATCCTATAATCACAGGGTTTTCCTTCTCTAGTTTCAATTAGGTCTCTCTTCTAGTCCTGTGCATTTGTTTCCCCTGGGTTAAGCAAGATTATCTAACAGTTTTAAAACAAATGCCCTTAAATTTACTCCTTCTGATGGGATTGATTAGCTAGGCAAAACTGGCTACACCTTCCAGGGGGTGAGGGAAAAAGAGATAATGGAATGGAAAGGAAAAAGATGGAGAGGAGATTTGTCTAGAAGGAATTTTTGCACAAATGTTTTATCTGAGGTGGAGACAAGCATCCCCTCCTATCACTGTTAGGTACTAACAAAGTGAGGCAAGCCACTAATTCAGGAGATTGAAAAGATGAGTCTTCTGTTAGAAAAACAAATCTAATCTTTAGGCTAAATGAAATCTCTCTACTTCTGGAGACTACTCCAGAACTTTGAAATCTGACCTTCAACCCTTTCCCCTCTCGAACAAATTCTCTGTGGCATGGCAATGATGTCATTTCTTCTGAAGTTGTTTCTTTGCCTGTTTTCCCTGCTTGACAGAAGGAGAGACATGGTGCAAAGGCCTGAGCAGCACAGAGGGAGCAGGCTAGGAGGAGATTGTGCTCTGGAGAAGGGAAGGATCCACCTCTCCCAGCCTGCCAGCTCCTGGCACCATGGGCACAGAGTACACCTGGGACTCAGACATCCACTCAAACTCTCAGCTGCTGATGGCCCTTCCCTGGGATGCTGAGAAGAAAAACCACATTGACAGACAAAACACTATCCTCTCTGGGGTAATTTTAGACCATTTCTTGTTCTTTTTGGCCCACTTTCCTGTTTGTTCACATGGTGTTGTAAAACAAGATCCTAGAACCAATCCCAAAGTAGCTTGTCAGAGTCAGGTGTCACGGGCAAGAGGCACACGGATGGAGAACAGAGTCTGCAGAGAATTTGGTGGAATGTGGGATCCTCTGCAGCCCTTTTTCTGTCAGGAAACAGGCAATATGAACTGTGGAAAGTGGAGCAGTTTCCAAGCCAGTCTTCCAGTCAGGAAAGGAAATCTTTCTTTAAAAAATAAAAGTCCTGGACTAAGAAGATCATTGTGTGCACAAATAACCCTCCCTCTGTCTACAGAGCATGTCAAACAGGATAGTGTTTTATTTGCATGCCTCACAGGTCTAAAGTTGTGCTGAACAGAGTAATTAAGTGCTGGATAAGATTTGCTGTATTAATTTGATGTATATCTGGCTTTGAGAAGGGGTCAGCATCTAACACTTCACAACATGCAGAGTAAAGCAGCAGCAAATGGGGACGAATCTACTTATCAGCACTGGATTTTCTCCTGACCTTTTGTAACTAACAATAGACTTACACCTCAAAGCACAGAAATTAGAGGGACTTTGAGATGTGAACTTGTGACAGCTCAGCAGATAATTATTATCAGTAAGTTTATACACCTAGTACCTGGTGCCATTCCTACTGAGGACCTGTTTGATTTGTGTCCTACCTGTGCAAAAGAGCTGAATAACCAAAGGATCATCAGTGGGATTTCCAGGAATGTATTTTATTTTTAACATAACAGGGACAGCATCAGTGGAGCCATTTCTGTTTTGATCAACACCAGAGCTGTCTAATAGTGTGCAGATGCTTGCTGAGATGTTTCTCTAGGTGTCATCCTATCAGATGATAGAATATGCATGACATTTTTAGTAAGCACAACAGACATGTTAGCTAGTATATAATAGGGAAAAAAAATATGTTAGGAACTGTGAAAACTTGGGATAAACATGAATATGTATGACCAGTAGAATGTAGAAGTCTACTATGTAAAAGATATGTAGACACAATGCTTATTGAGATGGTTTAGTGGTGACCTGGCAGTGATGAGTTAAAGGTTGAACTTCATTATCTAACCAAAATGATTGTATGATTCTGTAATAGAAGCACTTACTTCTTCAAAAGTTATAAGAAAATAAAGGAAGAAAATGGGAAAAGGGATTGAGTCACTAGATTCTTGGCTAGAAAGGCACCAAAATCTTTCCCAGTTAGTGACAGGCAGATTATTCCCACAACCCTTGATTATAGGGTTTAGTTGGGGATGTCCCTGCCCACTGCAGGAGGGTTGGACTAGATCACCTCCAGAGGTCCCTTCCAAACCCAAAACCATTCTGTGATTATTTAGCTACACATTGAACAATCATTTGTTGCACAGCATTAAACCCTGAGGTTGCTGCTTCTGAGAAATCATATGGAGATTAATAGGACAAACTTATAGGGCAGTTATCCAGCCAAGAGTTCATACTTCTGCCCAGCTTGGCTTTGCAAAGACACTGATTTTGTAGCTTAAAACCAGCCTTATTCTCCTCCTTATGTCTCACAAAGAACATCTCCTACTGGTGTGGATAACCAGGAGTGCCTAGAGAATTCAGTCTCCTGCAGTTCTTGAGAGCTTTTCTAGGGCTTTAAAATACAACATGTTGCAGCAAACAATTTTTCTTGGCTTGTCAATGGGAACAAATCTCTCTGTATGTCCCTCTTGCTTCCTTCCAACATTCCTCTCCCACAGTGCTGGACTGATGCACCATCAGCCATTGCATGGGAGAGCCAAGGCTTCTCATACAGAAGCCTTCAAAAATCTACTGTTTGGAAGCAAAACTAGATGGTTTGGGCTAGAAGAGAAATACAGCCTAGAGTACAATGATGCATTGCACTCTAAGCTTGTATATTCTTGGGAAATCACTAATGGTGCTATGGTGTTACATAGAAAGCTCTATGTTCTGCTCTATAAGAGAGGAGGGATCCAGAATGTCTCAGCATTACCACACAGAGCTTTCTTACAGAAGCAAACTGCACTTTTCCTAGTGGATTCCTCATTCCTCGACACATTGGCTATATTTATTTCATAGAAGAGATTAATGGAATGTTTAAACAGAGATTTTGCAACCTTCATCCTCGTTGGTAGATGCTTTTGTCTTTCTGTCTTAGCTTGGAGCATCATATGTCTTTCAGTGGAGCTACTTGACAGTTGACATTTTCTGCTTTTCCTTCTACTCCAGCTGCTAATTGTATATTTACAATCCTTCAATCAAGAGGAAAAGAGAAACAGATTAGAAACATTTTCAGTCTGTCAAGCAAACCATACCTATAATGAAACATCCACTCATTAAACAGAGAGAACTTTTATAGCTTTAATAATAAGTGTTAGAAAGGGCACAAAGGTATTATTAATTCTGAAGGAATGCAGGGCTGAAAAAAACAATAAGTCATTTTGACAGTTGCTATGAAGACTATTACCAAATGTTATGTTTACTTGACTAGGCTCAATTTATAAAACAAGACCCATAAAAAAACCATCTCCAGCCTAATCAATTGAGATGCCCTGTTACAAACAGCAGCTAATGGAGTGAGCTTCTGATCTATTGATTAATGATGGAGCTCTGAGCGTGGCTTTTCCAGAATTAAAACAATTAGTAATGTGGGCTGCTTCTGGACATTAACTGAAACACTGGGGCAATGACTTGAAAATGATCAAGATTTAACACTGTAAATGTTTTCTAAGTTAAGGAAGTGGAGAGATCTGAAGGTGTGATTTCTCTTTCCAGAAGGAATTCACAGAGGTGTGTTTCTTATGCAAATAAAGAGCCAGGAGCTTGTGTTCCCTTGCTGTAATCACAGATTAAATTCCTCTGTGCATCTCTCATGAAAATTAAATTTGGGGGGGGGGGGGGG
>VWZO01019248.1:122956-135660 GCA_013396975.1 Bucco capensis
GAAGGGAGGAAGGAAGGGAGGAAGGAAGGGAAGGAGGAAAGAAGGAAGGAAGGGAGGAAGGGAGGAAGGAAAGAAGGGAGGAAAGGAGGAAAGAAGGGAGGAGAATCAAATTGTGCACTTGTGAGGAGAGTGTCTGTGAGCAGCAATGCTGCCCACCTGCAGGCACCACAGCTAGCTGCTGAGACACAGCTAGACCTTGCCTTGCCTCTTGCCATCACTGTGCCCATGTGCTCCTCAGACTCCACTGTCCTTCCTGCTGATGTCAATGTTATAGACTCAGCGAGTGCTCAGCTCTCCCACCGAGAGCATTCCCAGGCTTTGTGCCTCCCTCTCCCAGCCAATGTGCTGGGAAGGATGCCCATCCCCCAGCTGAGTGGCTCTTCTGCTGGAGATGCTCTTTGTGGAGAAAGGATTGCCAAGCATTATCTGTCTTCACCTTAAGCACCAGGAAAATACAAGTCTGTAATATCTTCTGTTTCTATAGAGACCAAACTCAGTCTGTTAAAAACACATAGGAGAATTTGCAAGGAATATTTATGCCCAATGACCTTTCTGCTTGCCCACACTATCCACTTGCTGTAAACAGCAGGTTTCTACCTGGGCCTTGAGGCAGCACACAAAGGATAATCCTTTTCCTTCTGCCATCTCTGACCAAAGAGAAGTTGAGACAATATCTCCTCCACCTTCCTCGTCCAAAGTAGCAGCAGCTCTAGCAGAATTCCTTAGCTTTATCCTAAAGAGCCTGCAGTGATGAGTGCTCACTAATTGCAATTAATTCCACTGCATCATTACCTTTGGCAATGCCTAATCTGAAACACTTTTTTGATGTACTATCCTCTTTACCCTGGGCTAGAAAAGCAGATTCTTCTTTTTTTTCCCTTAGTGTTGAAAAGTTCTGTCTTGGTCTTTCTTTTTTCTTCTGTTTGGGTTTTTTTGGGTTGGATTTTGGGGAGTTGGTAGGGTTGTTTTTTTGTTTGGGATTTTATTTTCTTTGTTTGGGGGTTTTTTTGGTGTCTGTTTGTTTTGTTTTACTTTGTTTTCAGGGTAATCATCACCTAAAGCTTCTGCTGTGACTAACCTTGATTTTCCCATGTGCTTACAGCTCACTGGAGTGTTGGAGATTGAAGGAGAGCTGAACAAATCCCACCACACTCAGAACACTTTCTCTTCCCCTTGGGCTGGAGAGATGCCAGGACAATGCCTTTTGTTGAGGAACAGTAATATCAAATGTATCACATCTTTTGAACTGCCTGACATGTAGAAGTTAGCCAAATGGAAACCACATGTTTATAAGAATCTAAGGCACAGAGGTGGCTGCACCAGCATTGCATTCCCATCTGGAAGCAGCCATCTCTCACAGAGGCAGCTTTGGAAATCTTTTGTCAGGGAACCATCCTAAAATTCGTTTTGCCTGGGCTAATACACAATTGAAAAAGCACTGAAAAGCATAAAGCTAATGTAGGAACCTGATCTAAAGAACAGACAAGGAGAAAAGGACATGCATCCAACAGGAGAGAAGGGAAGGAAGTTGTGTCATTTCAGGGAAAACATGAGTGTACTCTGTTTTTTTCCTTTTTCTCATGAACTCCTTTGCCAGAACAGTGTAAGCATCATCTAGCTTGTCTTTGTTCAGCATGGGATGCTCAGAGTGACCAGATGAAACTCTACCTTCTTACTCAAAAGAACTCTTTCCTGTGTGCATTCAAAACCACTTCATTATAGAATCCTAGACTGGTTTGGGTTGGAAGGGAGCTCTGGAGCTCATCTAGTGCAACCCCCCTGCAGTGGCCAGGGACATCCCCAACTAGAGCAGCTTGCCCAGAGCCCTGGCAAGCCTCACCTGCAATGCCTCCAGGGATGGCAACTCAACCACCTCCCTGGGCAACCTGGGCCAGTGTTCCACCACCCTCGTGGGGAGCAACTTCTTTCTAATAGCCAGTCTAAATCTACTCTTCTCCAATTTCAAACCATTGCCCCTTGTCCTTTCCCTGCAGGCCTTTGCAAACAGGCCCTCTGCAGCCTGCTTGGAAGTTCCCTTTAGGTCCTGGAAGGTCACTAGTAGTTCCCCTGAAGCCTTCTCTTCTCCAGGCTGAACAATCCCAGCTCCCTCAGCCTGTCCTCAGAGCAGAGGTGTTCCAGCCCCTGAGCATTCTCGTGGCCTCCTCTGCACCTGCTCCATCAGCTCCATGGCCTTTGTGTGTTGAGGGCTCCAGAACTGGACCCAGTATTCCAGATGAACAACTGGAACAAGTTCTTACTCTTCTTTTCCCCCACCTGACATCCCTTTGGAGCCAGAAGAGCTCTGGGACCATGAGCAGGACTCTGCTCTGCACCCTGACTTCCCTAACTGCATTGCTGCTGGCACAGAAAGCAGCAGCACTGTGCCTTGATGTTTGTGCTCCAAGGGGATCTGGATACATGGGATTAGCTATGTGAGCACAAGGAGCAGAGAACATGTGATGGGATCTGGATACATGGGATTAGCTATGTGAGCACAAGGAGCAAAGAACATGCTAGGTATTGCTCTTTGAATCTTGGTTATGTTGCTGAAGAGATTCCTGGTGTGGAGGTGTCAGCAGGAAGCAAATGCCATATGGCTTTGAGCTCTGTGACAGAGAAATGGATAGATCCAATTCTGCAGTGTGGAATAGATCCATATTTTTTTCAGGAGTGCTGACAAAGCTGAAGACCTAAGCAATGGGCCAGAAAAAGTTTATCCATGCCTTTGACTGGATGTCCCTCACCCACATATCCCTCTAAGTACCTAATTGGGAAGCTCCACTACCATGGAACCCAAGGGAAGCAAGTTCCAGTGGCATCATGTGGCTCTGCATGGAGCTGAAGGTAGCTAAGTAGCAAAAGGGTTTTAGTTCTTCATCCTCAGCTGTTGGAGACAAGGCTCCTGCCAAAAGGGCTAGCAGTTGGGAAAGGGCAAGACAGGAAAGGTCCTGTTCTCCTCTCAAACAGGTGCACTGTGCACACACAGGCACAGGAGAAGCAGCATTTGCACCAGGACACAGTAGAAGGAGAAAAGGCCTGGGCTGCAGAGACTGAAATATCTTTACAGACTTGGCCAGAAAGCTGGAGAGGGCTTTGGGGAAAAGGGGGGAAAGCTGCTTTCTTTCTTATTTTTCACATTTTTGATTGAAGACACTTGATTCTGATTTCAGCTTCGTGGTTCCATATTGACACTTTAACCATGAAATCAGCTGTTATTCAGAAGCTGCTTTAACAAGCTAGGCAGGGAGATCTGCCAGAGCAGCTCAGCTCAGAAATCAGACACTGGTATTTCTGCCAGAAGAATTGGGAACCAAGACACCATAACAAAACACAGCCCTAGCAGCCAGGTTATGTTGCTGAAGATCAGATCCATATTAAAAATATTTTCCCAAGCTACAAGAGGAATATTTCTGTATCTTTTAAAAGAGTTTATTCTGTTTCAGAGAACACAGTTTGTATTTTGCTATGCAAACACTGTGAAGCTTTTCAGTGGATGCCTCTAAAGCAACATAGAGATGTCTATGTAGAGGAACAGGCAGATACTCTGTCAAAGGAGTTGGCCTTTGTTATAACATCCCTGAGTTGTGCAGGATGTAGGTGCAACCATCTGTACCTTCCCCTCAAGTGCTTATCTGTGTGATCCTTCAGAAGAAATTAAGCCTATTCTTTGCCTCACACAGATACATATTTTTCACTCCTATGTAATGGTGTTTAGAAAATAAAAGCTGTTATTCTCAGCTCCTGCCTCTCAAACAATTTAACATTTTCAAAGAAAATATATAGTTTATGAGTGAATCCAAGATCCCTCTAACTAAATATGTTCCCTTTTTCTCACATCTTGAGAATTTGATGCTGCTTCTCCATTGACAAGCATAATGGAAAAAGTGGCACAGCAAGAGCTCTGCTTATTATTTGCTTTGATGGACAGAACTGGGAGGAGATGTTCCAAGCCCCAAGCATCTCAGGGAGCCATTTTCAAAGGCAATATTTACAGAGTGGCTTTCTGAGCTAGAGAAAAGACAATCCAAAACTCCTATCTGCTAACATCCTCTCCACACATTCCAGTTTCTTTTTTCCTGAGCCTTTAATATGGTGATGCCAAATAAAGAATGTCACACAGGTTAGAAATGCCATGCCTGTTCTCATTGCCTGTGGTTTCAAAGCCTTCACACTGCCTGGCAATGCATGTGAAGGTTTCTAACACAGAACCCAATCTTTTTGTCACCTTTTTGTCATGATCTCATTGCCATCACATTGTCACCTTTGGCAGTGGTGGCTGACACTTCATGGAGATGCAGATTGCCATCAAGCTCACAAGGAAGGAGCCCTCAGATGCCAAAGCATCCTTAGGGCAAGGAGTCAAGTCACATCCCTTTGGCATTTTTCCCAGGCTTTCTCCTCCCTTAAGTTTTGAAGACATCCAGGAAAGATGACACTCAGCAAAATGAACATTATTGTGGAGATTTGTTTGGGTTTTTTAGAAGCCTTGATTCTGGATTTAGATGCACACCAAGTAGGTGACCAATTAATCTTGTCATTTCCATCCCTTCCCTCTCAAAGGACATATTTTCTTGTGGTTAGAATTTGCTTTGAATTTGTTTTCATATCCTGACAATTTTGTCTTTAGGAATCGAAAATGAAAAAGTATTAAATGAGATAAAATGAAAAATACTTTTATTTAGATCGTTTAGAGAAAAAAAAAACAACAACAACAATCCAAAACCAAACAACCCACAGAAAAACCAAAAGTGTGTAAAGCAAGGAAAGAGCATCACTTTAGAATAGAGTTACTCTGCTATCTATAGCTGAAATGCAAGATAAGGAAGGGAGGAAGGGAGGGAGGGAGGAAGGAAGGGAGGAAGGAAGGAAGGGAGGAAGGAAGGAAGGGAGGAAGGAAGGAAGGGAGGAAGGAAGGAAGGGAGGAAGGAAGGAAGGGAGGAAGGAAGGAAGGGAGGAAGGAAGGAAGGGAGGAAGGAAGGAAGGGAGGAAGGAAGGAAGGGAGGAAGGAAGGAAGGAAGGAAGGGCCACAGATGAGCCCAGGACCAAAGCACAGCAGAGCAAACCTCAGCACTACTAGATCTATTCTCCTCTCCACATTTCCCATGACATTTCAAATGAACAGGAATTGTTAAAAAGCGAAGAAAATGAGTAAAATCCAAAAAAGAGAATGAACCCATCTGAAGCCCCACATGGAAGTGAGTTAAATATGGATCACATAAACCCTCAGCCTTTCCAAGCTCACAAACTCCTAGTAAATTCCTTCCTGGCTACAGTAGAAAAAAAGTAGCAGCTCCTAAGGGGTTAAACTTGCTCTTCTGAGCTGAGCCAATTCCACTTGGTATGTTCTGCAGTGCAGTGAAAGTTAATTCATTCTAAAGCACAGAGCTTTCCAGCAACACTGTTAATATTATAATGTTCCTTTGCTGCACTGTCCTACCTGGTTTATTAGATGAGAGGAAAATACAGATGTGCTGACAAGCAGAGTTATACCTACCCACACTGCCTAAATGCTTATTAAAATTACTTTAAATCAGTTTTAGGCAGAATTATAGGCTCCTTTAACATTCCCAAGTGGGGAGGGGGGGTTGATTTTTAGTGCTCTAGTTGATTACATTTGATATAGACCTTGTTTTCCTCTAATAAAAAAGCATGTGATGAGAATTTTTCTCTTCTCTGAGCTGCAGGAGAATTCCCTGAATTATGAGGTAATTGGCTTAAATGGGTGGTATATTCAAAGATACAGCCAAAAGTAAATAAATAAATGAATATATCAAAAATAGTAACCCAAAGCCAGACATTATGGCTGCTATTTCTAACAAGAGGAAAGCAAAACATCCCAACAGTGCTAAGAGTGATTGCTGGGGAAAACACAAAGCCTGGCTGATCCCACAGGCAGTAGCTAGAAGGAAACAAAACAAACAAAACAACAACAAAAAACCCACAAACAAACAAAAAAACCACACCACCACAACAAAACAACCTCAAAGTCAGCAGAATGAAGTGCAGCTTGGCATCACTTCCAAGTCCAAGGCAGGGACTGGGCTGTCTCCTTCCTATTGGAGCTCTAGCAGCCAGAGGAAAGCAGAACCAGTTGATTACAATAAAGGGCTCCAAGAAAATCATCTCCCTGCACAAACTTTAGCAGCAAAGATGGCAAGAAAAGAACCAAGCCAAGGTTTAACCCCTTTTCTTCCATTTTGGTCCACATCACACTGAATTCTAGTGGCTCTGGCATCATGCAAAGCTCACTCTGTGCCTGTGCTCACTCTGTGTGTTGAGGTCTCTCTTATGTATCCCAGTATCCCAGTATGTCAGGGGTTGGCAGGGCCCTAGAAAGATCATCTAGTGCAACCCCCCTGCCAGAGCAGGATCACCTAGAGCAGCTCACACAGCAATGTGTCCAGGCAGCTCTGCAATGGCTCCAGACAAGGAGACTCCACAGGCTCCTGGGCAGCCTGGGCCAGTGCTCTGGCACCTGAACTGCAAACAAGTTCCTCCTCAGCTTAATACTAAACCTCCTGTGGTCCAACTTGCTCCCATTGCCTCTTGTCCTACCATTGGATGCCATGGAGCAGAGCCTGGCTCTCTCCTCCTCACACTCACCCTTCACATATTTCTAAGCATTGCTGAGGTCTCCTCTCAGTCTCCTCTTGTCCAGGCTGAAGAGACCCAGCTCTCTCAGCCTGTCCTCCTAGGGCACATGCTCCACTCCTTTCAGGATCTTGCTGGCCCTGTGCTGGACTCTCTCCAGCAGCTCCCTAGCCTTGTGGAGCTGAGGGGCCCACAACTGGACACAGCATTCCAGGGGAGGCCTCCCCAGGGCACAGGAGAGGGGAGAAGAACCTCTCTGGCTCTGCTGGCCACGCTCCTCTTCATGCATCCTAGGATGCCATTGGCCTCTTGGCCACAAGGGCACATTGCTGCCTCATGGGCATCCTCCTAGCCACCAGCACTCCCAGAGCTTTTTCCCCAGGGCTCTTCTCCAACACATCAGTTCCCAGTCTGGACTGATCCATGGGCTTGTTCTTTCCCAGATGCAGTACTTTTTTATGTAAGCTCATTTATTTATTCATTTTAGGCTCATTTCAAGGCCTTATCCTGAGCTCTAAATACATTTAGAACAATAGCATTACTCTGAAAATCCACACAATTAGCTAACATCTTCTCATACCTGACAGACTCCTTGGCTCTTCTCCAGGTTGTCAGAGAATCATGGAATGGTTTGGCTTGGAAAGGACTTCCAAGGTCATCTAGTCCAACGTTCCAGCACTGAGCAGGGACATCTTTAGGTGGCATAGAGCCCCAAACAACCTCACCTGGAATGGCTCCAGGGATGGGACATCTACCACCACTCTAGGCAACCTGTTTTCACTCAGTATCACTCTTTTCCTGGGACATGAAGGGCAGGAAGCTGATTTGGAGAGATATTGCTTATATACCTATGAGCTGGCTTTGGTGTGTGAGGGTTTTGGCATGTTTCTGTGTAAATTTTACAGCACATCCATAAAATAAGAACCATGTTATTGGAGAGGGAGAAAAAAAAGCCTTTCATAAGCCATGATTATGATTCTGTATTTAAGATTTTAACATATCTATATATCCTGCCATAATGATTTTACTCTTTCTTATGAGTAGTTCCAGTGCCCCAGAGTGGGTTTTTTTATACCCCAAAATATCTTCCTTTGCTCTTCAAAGAGATTAGTTAGGAAAAGAAGGAGATATTAATCCAGTAAAGGTCACATCATCTTGATTACAGCCAGCCAGTAAAGCAGAATCCTTATCTCTAGCAGAAGGGAATGGTACAAGCCTGAAAAGTTTTTATCTTGTTTTAGTTAAAAATAAAAAAAGAGGAAGAATTCCATTTCTCTACTATTAATCCCCAGAAATCTTCACAATTCATTTGAATGCCATGCTGACTAAATGGAATTAATTTGACAATGCC
This sequence comes from Bucco capensis, assembly GCA_013396975.1. NCBI lineage: Eukaryota > Metazoa > Chordata > Aves > Piciformes > Bucconidae > Bucco > Bucco capensis. The sequence goes on from VWZO01019248.1 coordinate 130,899, forward strand.
CATCCTTGAACCTCCAACCTCAGGATTTGCTGAAGGAGATGCTTGTTTCTCTTGTCCTCCACCTTTCATTCCTTGCAATGCATTTCTCTACAGGCCACCTGAAATTTCATTTCCTTGCAAATTCCTGCATCCCCTAGTTAGGTAATTGTATTATTTATCAGGAGCCAACTGTCTGTTCAAGCTCTGCAAATGTAGACAAAGATATGTGTCCTGCCCTCAGGAGCTGGGAGGCTAACTCAAAGAGTCTTTTGCCATGAATGGAATTACATGTTGGAGAGAAAATCACCAGGCCTCATCTTCTGAGCCATCTCCAAACAACATTCCCAAGGTGAGCATTGTTGGTTTCAAGTAGGCTACTTAGCTGGCTAAATTGTAAATTGAGTTCTTAAAGTGCTAATATTCAGATGTGACATGCAATAACATCTGTATTACATCTTATCTGTATTACATCTGAGAAATGAAGGGGGAAAGGCAAAAAAAATAGGCTGCAAATGAAAATGAAATATTCACCTCACCAAGGTGATTGTGCTGTAAGAGGAAGAAAAGTGAAGAAGGAGAAATTTGGACTTTTTCAAGCAGGACAATAACAATAATAATAACAAGCAGAATTTATCTTGCAAACAGTACAATATATCAGGCCAGGAACAGAAAAGTAAGAGGTGTTTGCTGTGCTGAGAGAAGCTCACTAAATGCTTTCACCAATGATGCTCTTGGAGCCACCACATCCTCAAACAAGCAAGTGAATAAGCTTTTCCTCATGAGGACAGACTGACTTCAAGGGGCTAGCCTGAAACAATCTTAAATGATGCATATTCAGCTGAATCAAGAGTAAATAACAATAAGGCAGCACGAGAGAGGAGTGCAATATATCCTAGCAGTAAGTCAAAATAGAACTGGAAACTGAAGGTACAATGCTGGAATGGAAAAATAAAAGGAGAAAATAAAAGAGAGGGAAAAAAGAGAGAGAAAAAAAAAAAGAGGGAAAAAAGAGAGGGAGAAAAAAAGAGGGAAAAAAGAGACAGAAAAAAAAAGAGGGAAAAAAGAGAGAGAGGAAAAAAAGAGGGAAAAAAAGGAGAGAGAAAAAAAAAAGAGGAAAAAAAAGAGAGAGAAAAAAAGCCCAACCAAACACCTCAGAATAAAACACCAAAGTCAGCCATTGAAATGGAAACACTAAACCAAAAATCTCTCTGGGCTCTTCAAGCCCAAGAGAGGAGTGGAGATGTGTCTGGTTTTAATCACACCAAATCCATTGGAGCCAAAGGTTTGCCATGTTTATCTCCTTTCAGAGCAATTCCTGGAGTTGTTTGCAAAAGGTTGCTTTAATGGCAATTAGGAAACTAGAAGAAGGCAGCAGAAAGCCAAAAGTCAAAGATGGGATGAAGGAACAAGAGAGGAATCTTTGACTGGAAGCAATGTGGACATTTCCAGGTCTGGAGCTAACCCAGTGCCAGGTAGATCCTAATGGATATGTTTGGGAATATCTGTTGTAGAGAGCAGATTTAGCAGAGAATCAGCCCCACATCTAGAGTAAAAGGCCCTACTTGTGTTATTTGGGCATAAAGAGCTAGACACAATGTGCTGCAGTGCACTGCTTGGCACTGATGCCTGCATCAAGGGGAGCTAGGAAAAGATTGTTCTGTGTGACTAGGACCACAGCAAACTGTGCCATAGACAAGAGAGAGTGGAGAAGCTTCCAGTATTCTCTGCAACAGTCACAGTCAAGAAAATAAAGGTATTAGAAATGTTATCCAAACAAGCATGGCTTTGTTAGAGTGTGTGATGCTGTCTGCAATCCTTCACTGGAACACAGACGTTTGCTTTTCAGCCTGAGTGGTTGGTAGAGGCATTCAGCATCCTGAAGGAATAATCCCTTTTGTGTCCTGCACAGCACTGGGTCCCTTCTGAAGGGTCCCTATTGAAGGCTAGGTGCATGGCTAGAAGAGAGGAGTCCAATCTAACCCTGGATTCATGGCAGCTTTGTCTTTGCTCATGGAGAAGCAGACAGATTGTATTGGATCTTTCTGAGACAGATTAGCAAACACAGTTTGTGAGAATACTTACAAGATACCCATGTAGAGTGATTGTATCTCAAGCCTATCAGAGTTCTATTCTGAATTATGTCACAGGTTTGATCTATTGTTCTCTATTAAAACCAAAGGAGTGAAGTGAACATTTCAAGGACTCCTCCAAATCTTTCCAGAGCCTTAGTTTGGTGTGTCAGAGATTGAAAGATGCAAAACTCTTATCTTTAAAGTGTACTTATGCAAATAGGAACCCAAGGAAAGGCTTGTTTCATGTCTCCAACACAGCACAGCTTATTATTTCTGCCCTGTTCAAAAATGGATGCAGACAACTGGGATGTACAGGAGCAATTCTGCCCTAGTGCTACAGACAACTGGGATGTACAGGAGCAATTCTGTCCCAGTGCTACAGGCAACTGGAATGTACAGGAGGAATTCTGTCCCAGTGCTACAGGCAACTGGGATGTACAGGAGCAATTCTGCCCTAGTGCTACAGACAACTGGGATGTACAGGAGGAATTCTGCCCCAGTGCTGCAGGCAACTGGGATGTACAGGAGGAATTCTCCCCTAGTGCTACAGGCAACTGGGATGTACAGAAGGAATTCTCCCCTAGTGCTACAGACAACTGGGATGTACAGGAGGAATTCCACCCTGAGACAACCCTCTGCCTCAGTTTCTCCACCTTCATTCCCTCCTGCTTGCTTATTTCCCAGTTATGACTACACACATTAAGCAGAATTTGTAAGGTGGTTAAGGCATATTTAGTTCTCCAGCTGGTTTATTTTCTTTTTAATCTTTTAATTTCCTTTTATGTCTCTCTCCATCTCTCCCTCCCTTCTGTGCTCCAGCACTGCTGATCTTTCATAAAGCAATGCTGGATCTAAGCCTGGACAGTGACATTCAGCTTATGAGCATTCAGTCCAAATTTTTGCTAGGAATTGATAGGTTGGTTAACCCCAAAATTGAGATAATCTTTCAGACCACTAAGAGCAGATATTTGAACTCTGGTTCTACCCAATCTCCTGCACAACAGAATGGGGCTGAACTGGTACCTTTTCTTTTTTTTCCTTCTGCACCTATTCCCATGGCAATTGTTCTCCCAGAAAAGTGATTTGTTTTGTGCTGCTTTCCATTCACATCACGACCCAATCAAAGCATGGAATATAGGCAAGATCAAAGTCCTCCAGCAGCCTCGCCTACAGTAATTCACAGAATATATGAGGCATTAAAATTTTCATTCCTCATTCTGGGAAGAGAGACTATAAAGGTAACAGAAAATGATGCAGAATATGAATCTGTGCTTGAGACAATGATTGGATCAAGAATGGGAAACAGTAGAAACCACCAGAGCCTTTCTTGTTGCCAGCTTTATCACGCAGGATGCAGCCTTGCTTCTGTCGTTCACACTTCTATTTCCTTTTCATAGGCTCCTGGTATATTTTTCTTAAATAGAAAGCACAATATAAGGGAAAAAAAAAATATCTAACACACCTTTGCAGAGGGTAATAATTTCCCCTCTTGAGATGTCTGGTTTTCCTTAGAAAGATTTTTGCCCAGGACATAATATAAAAGGAGGTGGGCAGGAAAGATAAAAGTTGTAATGAAAATGGTTTAACACACAGTCCTGATCTCAACTACATCTACAGCCCAGGTCTTAAAATGCAAAAGGAGTCTGGAATGGGAAAGAAATGGAAATAGTCAATGAAAATTAAAGTCTGGGAACACTTCACAAAGACATATTCTGCAAGAAGAGATGGAGGAATATGAAGGCAAACCTAAGAAAGCCTTCACAGAATTGTTTCAGGAGAGATTTTTTTTTTAACTGTGTAATTGCTTTTACCTCCTTTTTTTTTTAATTTTAAATTTATTTGAATGTGAAAGCAGGTGTTCTATTCCAGGGACTTGTTCCAAGGCCACATCTGAGTTCCTGGAAGCTTTTTTTGTTCATTATTGCAGGGGATTCTGGCTTCCAGAGGAATGATACACAACAGTGACAAAAGAACAGCAGAGCACTGGATCATCAGCTGCCTCTCACATTTCAGCTCCATGCCACTAGCACTTGAAGTTCCACATCAGGAGTTAGCAGAGTGCTTTAGACATTGCTCTTGTAAAGCACACAACAATTTGGCCCTCGTTAGATCAAACCAATTTCACACAGGCTTATCTTTATCTGCAAGGTCTTGTGCAGTCACCACTGATGTTTTGCAATCATTCACAGAAGCTGCTGATGCCAACCTCCACTGTGAGACCTGCTGGGGTGCTCAGGGATGCCACACTCCTAACAGCCTCTTGATTCCCTGTCATTTGCCTGCTAAAATTCATCACCATTCACTAAGGCTCTGGTTTTAGAAGCTCTACTTCAGAGTAAATTTCTCTTGCCTTCAAAATAAAATTCACTTGCTTTGGAATTCTCTAACTTCTAGAGTTAGAGACTAAGAGAATAGATTCAATTCAGAGTACATGAGTACTTGGAGCATCTAAAGCACATTTATTATGAGTCTTATATTTCTTATTACCTGGTCACCATCAAGAAAGCCTTTCTGCCACTGTTTCATGTAATGCCCTCTATGCTGATTTGGCAATTAGTGTTACCATTCTTGTACAGGAGTACAGAAGTAGCTCTGCAGAGTTTAACGTCCTGCTTTGCAGCCACTGCTCAGCTTTTTGGGATGGAAGTTAAAGAAAACAGAAGTTTTATATCAACCTGCAGCTCAGGAAGTTTCTCATCATTCTCATATCA
>VWZO01019248.1:135687-168634 GCA_013396975.1 Bucco capensis
CAGGATCACTCTGGAGGAGAAAAGACAGCTTGGAAAGAATCGTGTCTTGCAGCTTCTACCTCCTGAGGAGTCCTTGTGCTGTGCCTTTTGCAACTGCTCTGGTCTGTCCCAAATTGGCCTTTGCAGCCAGCAGCGCTTGGAAAAAGCACTTGAGATGAGCATGGATGGAGCCCTCCCTGGAGCTGTGTTCCCAAAGCCTGGCCATGATGACATGATGACCATTCTTGTGTTACCCAACATTTGCTCATTTGAAATACCACCAGCAGCAGAAAGCCAAGTTCCTGGCACACATTCATCTTGGAAGGACAGGAGGCTTGCTTACGGCAAACAGAAGTCCTACAGAGGTGATAATATGCTTTATCACATATGCTAAGCCTTAAAAACTATTTTATCAGGAATCAAACAGGCAAATCTTCTTTTTTTACCAACCAGGGCAAGACAATTCAATCTACTTTACTTTACTCCTATGATTAGGTAGCATGCCAGCTACAATTGAGTTTGTTAGACTTAAGTAAGGTGTCAGTCTGCACTAGCTGTGAAAGGTCCATCTGCTCACCTTGAGAATCTACATACCCACCACCAGCATCAAAAAAATCAGTAGGAAAGATGAATATTGCCTGCACACTTTTGCCAGTGCTTCCTTTGTGTTGGCAGAGGTCTTAGCCCACCTGGCTCCATGGGCTTTGATCTTCTAAGGATACAGAAGCACTAAAAGATCTTGGTAGTGGTGTTGCAGATATTTTGGATCTGCTCTTAAAGTTTGGGACATTTTCTTCCCTGAGGAGTGCTCAGGTTCACCAAGATGCAAAAGAGGACTCTGTGATCAGTAGCTGAACTTGTGTTACAGACATCTAATTTGCTTTGACTTGTCATGAGGATTCAGGCAGAGTTCAGGTTGCTGTCAACCTTCTCTGGGCTGTGACAGAGATTTAGGAGAGAGATAGTGTCCATCTCTTTAGAGCAAAGCTGATGGTAGAGCAAGAATAAAATGCAGAGGACTAGTAAGCAAGTACCTTGTGGAGCTAGGTGACAAGGGAGCTTAGCTGCTCCTGGGAAGGAAACACATCTCCTTGGGTAGAAATCTAAGCAAGAAGTAACTCATCCCACGTGTAATAGATGTTTCATGTCAGATAGGGACTAATTAGCAAAAAAATACTTGCTAGTATCTAGCAACTAACAGATAATATGTATCTTATTACACACTTGTTAGGCATCCACAGAGCACTTTAAATACTGTATTGGCATTTCATTCACATAAAGCTGTCTTCCTAAACCTAAATTAAATTCCTCTTTGAGAGACTTAATTTAAAGTGTGACTGTTTTCCCTAATGAACTACCAATTAGTTTCCCCCCCAGTGCAGGTTCCAATCCCTGCTTGTGATGCTGCCTAACACCACTTGGGTACCACACGTGTGGATGCCTCATGCCTCTCATCTTTGACATACCCTAAAGGTCCCTTAAACCTTTCCAGTTTTCTCTCTTGTTTGCCTGTCATGAGCCCAAAGGCCCAACATTTCCTCAGCTGAATGTCTTGTGATGAGCAGAGGGCTAGCTCTAGTTAATCTGTCCAGAGACTCTCTGCTCCTCAGATCAGATCAATCCTTATTCTCATCATTTACAAATTGTTCCCAGATATCAGACATCATCAGCCTTGTTATTGCCTCCCTGCAGTAAACACAAAAGGGGGAAGGAGACATGAAAGGTAAAAGGCTTTTTGCCACATAAAAGAGAATGCAAGGTTGATGTATCCTTTGCTCATGATATTTTGGGGGGAGCAAAAGATACAATAATGCAAGTATCTTCCTGATTGATTAAAGTATTGAAGCCTATTCTTTGCTTCATAAATAATGCTCTATTCCTTTTCTTCAAAGACAAGTAAACCTTGACAGGCTGACCTTTTGCAGGGCAGGGAGTTGTTTCAGTGCCATAAATTATACTGTAAAAACGAGTGGAAATGCTACTGAGAAGTGGTGTGACAAAATAAGATTAAAGATTACTACACACAAAAGATTGTTGTTTTATTAATGGAGTCCTGTCAGGGGGTGGGGGATGAAAAATCCTCAGCCTCTCACTGGCTGCTGAGATCATGTCAAACAGGGAAATTATGAATGCATCTCCTAAAAGGCAACAAAATGTGTCAAAAATAACAATATCCTGATGAGTTGCCCTCCCCTTGCTTTTATGTATTCACTTAAAAAACAATTTCAGTGCTTTTCAAATAAAGTTTCAAAGTGCTGCAGCTCAGCTTGTCATTCTGAAGGCCCAAAGAGTCTCTGCTAGCCTGGCATGTTCCAGCTAGGTGTAGGAGCTTTACCCCAGAACACAATCCTAGCCAACAGCTTCCTCAGGATCTATTATACCAAGAGGAATTTGTGTGTCCAGGATTGGAAGCAGCAAGCCCTCAGTCTAAGAAAGATACCCAGAAGTTGAGAAATAGCCATGAAAAAAAGTGATCCTGGCTTAACATTAGGCCTTTCCTAAATATTATTTGACAACTGCTTTTGTCATTCCCACATGGGAAAAAAATGGGAAAAAAATGTATTTATATTATATATATATTTATATATACATAAAAGCACATCCTTGTTGACTAAATAATGTGTATTTATATTATATATATATTTATATATATATATAAGCTCATCCTTATTGGCTAAACAATGTGTATTTATATTATATCTATATTTATATAAATATATAAGCTCATCATTATTGGCTAAATAATGTGGATTTATATTATATCTATATTTATATATATATAAAAGCTTATCCTTATTGACCAAACAATGTGTATTTCTATGAAATCAGAGATATCATTTTGCAACATTTGGACTAACATGTTGGGGAGTGGCTTTTTTTCCCCCTTCCTCTCCAGTGTTGATCCATCTCTGGTTTATTTTCCTTGCCCATATGGTTTATTTTGCCCTCTTGCCTTGTCTTTTCTGCAGCCCCATGGCTCGACTCAGCTCTCTCTACTCCAGATGCTTACAGAAAGACACAAAGTTATAGACACATCAAGGAAGTTTAAGAAGCTTGGTGATGCAAGAGCTTCACATTTGCTCTTTGAAAGCTTCTGTCCTTCCTTACAATTCCTGATCCTTCCAGCAGTTAGTTGGAAACCAGGATTTCTCATGCAAGGAAAGCCTCCTTTCCCTTCCCACCATCATCCATGGTAACCAGGAGCTATTTGACCATTCAGCTCTCACTTTGAAGCTCTCCTCATCCTGCAGTGTTTATGACTCAGGCATTTAGAGCACATCTTTGCTGATAGTTAAATCCATAGGCACATCAATGACTCCAAGTGGAGCTGGAAAAAGAACATTGCAATAACTCTGCCTCCACAATGCAATCGCAGTTGTTCCTTTGATAGTGTCAAGCACTGGGACTTTGTTCATTCTGGTTTTGTACACAACAAAGCTCAGCATCTTCCAGAAACACATCTAAAATGATCTATTTTTAATGTCCTTGAAGCCATAATCATTTGAATGGCATCTTAATTCACAGACACATGCTGTCTTTTCTCTAATGTTGCTCAAATGTTACAGAGTGGACATTTTTCTCCCAAGTTAACTGCAGCTCTCCAATGAATGCCCAGAAATCTTTTCTATGTGCACTTTAATGGTCACTTGTACTCCTTAAATTGATAAACCCCTCACAAGCTCCACTAAAGGCATAGAAACAAATGTCCTTTCATGCTCTCTCTTTGCTTAGTCAATGCTGACCTACTTCAGAAGGGATGATGCTTGCAGAGGAGCCTTTCTGCTCCCATACAGAGAGTGCAAGCACATTTCCAGACCATCATATTCTTAGTCATACAGAGAAAATCCCAGCTGCAGCCTTTAGAAAGCAAAGGAACAATATTCAGCTAAAGTGATCCCAGCCACAGTGGAGAGAGAGAGAGCACAAATGAATTTGCTCCACTGAATTTTAACATCAGCATGGTAAGATAATTGCAGAGTTGCAGAGCATTTGATGATTCCAAGAATTACATAGCGACTTGGATTTGTTTTGAAACATCATGCCAGACACCAGAGCCAAAAGGTTTAGAGAAGAGATGGGAAATGCAGTAAAATTCAACTTCATTTCATTATTCTATCAGCTTAGCTTGACCTGCAGCAACCATGCAGAGGTTTTTCTATTAGACACTTCCTCACTTGCTAAATAAATTGGACCAAAGATGATTTTTCTTCACTGAGAAAACTCTCTAATGTTGACTAAAGAATTTCAGCTCTGTCTATAAATATTAATGTGCTTAGTAATAAATTACACACACGAATGGCACTTTATTACTTGAAACTAAACTATTAAAAGCCTTCTTTAGATTGCACAGGAAAAAGAAAATAATGTAATTAAGGACAGCTAAGGAAGGCCAACCCTACACATACTAAGTGTCCTGGGTAAAATCTGGACTCAACTCATGTCCCTCTGCTTCTAACAGTGTGTTTTTCCCACACCAAACTGCCTCAGCCATCAACCAAGCCTTCCAGCTGTGTCTTTTCCTCTTGTACAGCATTTATTTCTGCTCACTCACCTGGACCTTTCATTCCTGCTTCTGATTTACAGCTTGTGAAAGGGCTGGAAGAGGGAATGTTGAGCTAGGTGTGCTCAAAAGGATGCTGGGCTCCATGTGAAATCCAGAGATATCCACACTCCGTGGCAGAGAACAATCCCTGGGAATCTCTGCCCAGAGGAATGGACAAGCTGCAGGATTGATTACCCTGATTTACCCTTTCAGTAAAGATATAAGGAGAATTTTCTTCCCTACAAGGGTTGTTAACTCTTGTCCCAGGCTGCCCAGGGAGGTGCTGGAGTCTCCATCCCTGCAGGGGTTAAGAAACATTGAGATGCTCTCCTTAGGGCCATGGCTTAGTGGCATGGGAGTGCTAGGAATGGTTAGACTCAATGAGCTTAGAGGTCTCTTCCAGCCTCAATGATTCTGTGATGGAGAGAAGTCTTAAAGAACAAAAAACCCTTGACAGTACAAGTTCAGTGTTGACCTTATTGTGAATGGGGAAAGGGTTTCCAGCATCAGTTCACTGTGGAAATGTGGTACCCTACAAATCTACCAGCACAGACACCTCTGAAAGATCTCTCTCAAAGTAATTAACAGGGAGGAAAAGTGTCTTATAACAAAGAATTACCCTGCTTTAAGCAGACATCCTTACTTGCCTCTATTAAAGGCTGTTCCAGAGCAGTAGTTACTAAGCAAGCTTGTCACCATCTGAATAGATTTGCCTTCTTGTGTACTTCTCTGGTTTCATCTGGGAGAACAAGGCAGACAAAACATGATTGGAATCCTCTTTTTTTTTTTTCCTTGAGCAGCACTGTAAAAAGTGTTCACTCTGTTCCCAAACTAGCCCTAAGGGCATTTCTGGGCTTGCAAAACCTGTATTACTAGTGATGGACAGAAAGGGAAAAAACCCCAAGTCTCCCTCAGACATGCAGCTGAATTTGAAAGGGTAAGACAGAGGCTTAGAAGAGGAAGATGTGGTTTCACTGCTCAGAATTTACTTGGAAGTAGCAAAGAGCTGGAGAGACAGTGCAGACAGATGCTCAGCTGAGTTTAAACAAGAATAAACCACTTCAGCATCTCAGCTAGCAGGAATTCAGGCTTTTTTTATAAATACTCTTAAGTGCTTATCTGCATCTTTGAGCATCAAAATACTTTCCAATGTTTTCCTTAAGCCTATCACCATGAATTTGTCCTTACTTCCAGTCCTTCAGGTCACAAAACCCTTTCAGTGTGAACTGGACTTTCAAGCTTTGCCTGAAATGAGAAGTGTTAAAATATATCTTGTATTATGCTTTAGATCCAAACTGCTGCTAATGGTCAAACACTTGATAAATACTTTGATTTATGACAGATTAGGTGTTATAAATCCCTAAAGTAACAAATCCACTCCAGAAAAACAGTAAGCAATGCACAGTTTAAAGAATTTACTATGAGAATAATAACTCCTTGCTCTTCTGGATAATAGCATCTCCTTTCATTCCAGTAAGGACATAATCTCCTGTGTGTCAAGAAATGTGTATATGTACCAGGTAACAACAGTTTACACTCATTTTTTTCAGCAAGGACCTCACTGGAAGGTGAATATCACTGAAGCTTCCTTGCTGCTCTGGGGAAAATCCTGCATCTTCATTTCTTCCTAAATTTTTCCTTTTAAAGTTTCTAGAATTGCTTGAAAATGCCAGGAAAGAGTAAAAATGTGGCCACTGAAATATGATAAATAAGGATATGTCATAATATTTATTTATTTCGACTATAAGAATGTTTATTTCTGTGTAACAGCTGGCAATATTCAGAAACTGGACTACTCCCAGAGTCTTAGCTCAGCTTCCCTCCAGCAGAGAAACTGCAAGAGGAAGAAGAAACAGCTTCTTTTCTGCCTTGTTTCTGGCAGTTCCTTCTGCTGAATAGGTGATTTCATCTTTCCCTTAGCCTGTTTGTAATTCTAGGACAATTGCCAATGACACATTTTCACAGCTACTCAAAAGCATCATTCAAGACTTTGTTGACACAGAAATTGTCAGAGAAAACATTCACCTGAAATACAGTTTCCCTTTCTCTATGCTCAGTGCTACCCATCAGAAGGGCTAGGGGGTTTTTTTGTGTATATATAAACATATTTTTTCCTGTAGCAATTAATAGGAAATTGCCCCCATCCATCTTTTTTTTTTTTTTCTCCATACAACTGATATCCATATCCACTAGGGAAATAGAGGAAAGACAAATACCCAAATTGCTTCAGGTTGATCTCAAGGTCAAGCCAAACAAGCCCCAGGAAACATTTCCACCAAGGCAGCTGAAATGGCTCCTAATTTGTCAGTAATCATTTTTGGGAGCAGTCTTTTGTAGATAAAAGTTGTGTCTTGATAATTTGGAGTTGGCCAACAGGAGTTTTGATTCAAAGAGACAGGTTTGGAGGAGGTTAAATGAAAGAGAACAGGTTTATGTAATCTTAAGATCAGTGGTAGGCATCTCGCAGTGGTGATGCTCTCTTACACTGTGTGCCTTGATGCACTAGTGTGATTTAATGCCAGATTATAGAGCTGCTTTATTTATTTCCTGAAAAAAAAAATATTTATTTATTTATTTATTATTTATTTGTGCTGCTTTATTTGTTTCCTGAAAAAAGAAAGAATAACTTTAAAGCAGAGTGATCTGAGATGTCATTTGTGTGTGCTCATAGAAAACTCATCAATCAAGAGTGTTTGAAACAAATGGCTCACAACCTCAGTGAGTCTGGAAATGGGATGTTCAGCTGGTTTTTAACCCAGATTTTTAACACACATTTTGATAATGTCACTATTTCCCCCCCCTCTCTATGAAACACTGACCCAGCACTGCAGAAGAAATAAGAGACTAAAGTAAAATCAAGCCCATTGTAGCACTCCAGCAGGAAAACACATTGCTAATCCAGCAACATAAAGTCCTGGGAGCCAAATAAATATGTAATATTTGTTGGTCTCCAGAGAGGAGGGATTTATGGCTCAAATCACCAAGGGAGTCAAAAGAACAGTCAGAGCAAGTATTAATGGAGTGGAGCAGTCATCCAGGGTTAGGATTAAGCAAAGAGAACTAGAGGGCATTTACTTTTATTTTTTTTAATGTTAACATTTGTCATCTCTAAAGAAAGATAATATCAGATACAGCCAAAAAGAGTCGATGGGTTTGGACACTACACCCTCAGCACTTGGGATTTAACCTTTCAAAATCCAGTCTTCCTTTATTTTTTTATTGCCTCCCATCTGCTTTCTTTCACCTTTATCTTTTAATGAAAACACTCTGCCTAAATATTAGAGTGCTGGGCATTTCCAAACAGCCAAAGATGCCTGTGTAGGGGCAGCTTTAATTTAACAGCTTTTTACTGTAAAGTCAGGACAAATCTATGAAAAATTCTAGAATTCATTCAGATTGTTCTGCCTAAGAAAGGTTGCATGCACTGAAGGAAATTCTCCCCTCCCCTGCTCTCCTAGAGCAGTCTGCAGAGGAGTGAACTCAAGCTGAAGATCATAGAATCCTAGCCTNTGTACTAAATTGCCCCATTTTTTCTCAATGCTTTAATTTTTTGTTCTCTTTCCTTCAAATCCTTCCTTCAAACAATGCTTAAAGGCATCACAGGCTCCTAGGAAAAGCCTGTCTAGTTCATTTCTGAGCAAAGCCATCTGCTCCTCTCATTGCCCTGCTAGAGGTCTTCTGCACCTCTTCTTCCTCTTATTGCCTTTTCTGAGCAATAGAAGATAGAAGTTAGACACTAGATCTGGTGCCACCAGTGCCTTGTAGAGCATCAGTCACAAGTTTTTGTTTCTACTGGAAGTACCTCCGCTACTACAGGTTACACCAGGTAGTTCCATCTGAACAGGAGGAGGAACTTCTTTGAGGATGCACTGGCCCAGGCTGCCCAGGGAGCTGTTGGAGTCTCCATCTCTGGAGATGTTCCAAACCCAACTGTGCAAGCTGCTCTAGCTTCTCCTGCTCTTACATGGGGGTTGAACTGGATGATCTCCAGAGGTTCCTTCCAACCCCTACCAGTCTGGGATTCTGTGACTGCATCTGTTCTATTTATTGGACTTGTTGGTGTAAGTTATCGAGTTTGGGCAAGCGGGAAGCATCCTGTGGTAAAGTAATTCACCTAGTCCTTCCCTCAGCCATTTCTCATCCTGATTCCTGTTTGTTAGGGCTTAAAGTCTGCAAGTCCACAAGCTTCCACTTCATGTTGAGGAGTTTTATTTCACTGCTGAGGATCCTCCAATCCCTTCTAACACTTTACCAGCCAAAGTTTGCCTTTGTGCCAAAGTCACTCTGAAATGGTTTGTACCACTGCTCCCAGCTCTGACCTGCTTGGGGCTCCTATTGCTAATGTTCCTCTGGCCAAAGTTTGCTTTTCATCAGCAGATCCTTGTCAGCCTTTCTTACCCAGCTCCTTACCCCTCTTAGCATCTCTCCACTCTGCCTGCTCTAGTGTAATGAATCATGTTCCATATTGTACCACAACAAATAACCTCACTGCATTGACACCACTGAGATCTTCTTGCTGGAAAGATCTGCTGCCTAAAAAAAAACCAGGGAAGGATGCCAGGTGAGTCTGACACAATATCTCTTCTGTAAATTTGTGTTTCATTATAAACTCATCTCCACTTATTGCCATGGTCTGAAATGAGTCTCTTCTTCAAAATGTTATTTCCACAGCTGGAATAAAGTAAATGTTGAGCTGAGAGATGTGTGGTGAGCCAGGACATTTTCCTTTCACTTGTAAGTACAGAATGTGTGTTTTCTATCTTCCAGTCCTATAAAGCATGATCTACACAGAAGGATAAAGAAAGTAATAAAAAGAATGATTTTTTTTCTTTTGCTTTTGAAATTAATTCTACAAAGACTGAGTTGATCATTGTCTCAAAAGTATAAGTGAAATTTCACCTTTGCAGAAAGCAGAAACTGGAATAGCTACTCATACACTCAAAGCAAGTAGCATTTAAATGATGCCTAAGCTTTCCTACCTACATTAATGCTATGATTACATATGTTTAACTGCTGAAATACTTTATCTTTGGCATGAAGATTAAACATGGTTGCTCAAAGTGTGGAGGCTTTTTTTTTCTTTTATTACTCCTGATTTATTTTTCATGTCATTATTATTTAGTCTTTAAATTGCACTTTATGATTCTGTGTTGGAAAAGACCTTAAAGATCATCTAGTTCCAACCCTCCTGCCATAGACAGAGATAACTTCCACTAGGCCAGTCCCATCCAAACTAGCCTTCAACACTTCCAGGGATGGGAAGCTTTCATCTTACCTCCTCACACTGACAGCATGACCATAGCCATAAGTGACTGACCCTTGAGCCTCTAAGAGATCAGCCCAAACTGGAAATGTCAGAGCAAATGAGACAGCAGCCTGAGTAGCCAATAAGGAACCATCCTGCTAGCCTGTGCCCTGTGTGTCCCCCTCATAGAATCACAGAACAGTTNACCTCCCTGCTCCTGCTGCCAACACTGTTCCTGCTCCAGGCCAGGATGCCCTTGGCCTTCTTGTCCCCCTGGGCACACTGCTGGCTCCTGTTCAGCTGTCACTCAGCACCCCTAGGTCCCTGTGTGCCTGGCAGCTCTGCAGCCACTGCTCCCCAAGCCTAGAGCACTGCTGGGGGTTGCTATGGCCAAGGGGCAGCACCTGGCATTTGGCCTTAGTGAACTGCATGGCATTGGCCTTGGCCCAGTGATCCAGCCTGTCTAGATCTCTCTGCAGAGCCTCCCTTCCCTCAAGCAGATCCACACTGCCACCTTCACTCCTCTTTTGGCAGCCTACCCCATGGCTTCTCCTTCAGAAGATGGGATTTCCATTGTGCAGTCCAGCAAAGCAGAGCTGGCTCAAAGCAGGCATTGCCCTCTGCCTTGCCCAGCTCTCCAGCTTCCAGCAGCATCTCAGTACAAGTTCAATATCTAGGACAAGAGCCACATGAGCTCCATTTACATATTAACTTGCCCAAGCTCCAGCTGACTTCTGTGTCTGTTCCTGGGATAACTTTGCACAGTTACACACAGTTGGTCCCACAAGCTTGTGGAGAGAGTGAGTAAAATCATTACTAATGGTAAGGCCAAGGCCAAGTTAAAGGGTGAAGAGATCAGGAGGGAAGGAGAGGGATTGAAAAGGCTTTGGAAAAAAGCTCAGGAAATCTGACAAGAAGAGAAAGATCTCAGCCATTTCTTTTTAACCTACTTTTACATTTCATTTCCATCCATTTTAACTAGGAATTCTATTTCTTGGCAGAACAATTGGACAAAAGTAGGTCTTGTGTAAGTCTCCAGTGGTGTTCCAGTGAGTTATTATTGCACATCCAACTCTAACTCAGATAAAACTCAGTGGAGTGCTAAATAAATCAAAGGTTTCTGCTTGTTCCTAATGATATTGTCATGGAATCATTTCATAATTACCAGAAGGCTTCAGCAGTGCCTGGCAAGGATCAAGCAGCCAACAGTCAACATTTATTCCTGATCCATGGCAATAGAGAACAGGAGCAAGAATGCTTTAGCAAATCTCACCTTGTCAGGTGTTACCTTTTAAAAACAAAATGTGAGCATTCCTACAGGTTTGGGTTTTTTTCATTTATAAGAAGTTCTTCATGTGCTACAGAAAAGTAGTAAGAGTTTCCTAAACCCCACAAGTTTTTGCTAGCAGCAGAAGAGAAGGTGGATGTGTAGAGCATGCCTGCAGTCTTAATGGATGCTGGTAGAGAGAAGGAATGCAATTACTAAAGTTAGTTCACTCTTTGCCCTTGGATGAAAAGACTAAAATAACAAATATCTGCAGGAAGATTGTCAGATCAGACTGAGAACAACAGAATCCAAATCATTTTTGTCAGCTGACACTTACTATACTTGAGTTATTTGCTCTTATAAGAAAATGTCTTCTTCCCTACCCCTTCCTGGTGTGACTTCTGGATCTGGTGTGTCTCTTCAGATCAACAAACCTCTTTTTCACCAGCTAAAAATTAAGATCACTGGGTATATAAACTAAGCATAGGAGATCTCTCTATTGCATTTTCGAGAGAGATGCTGAGTTGTGCCTTGTGATCCTGAAGGAGCCAGGAGAAGGATGACTGAAGATATGTCACAGACAGCATGGAGAAAGTATAGATACACAGAATTGGTCAAAGACAGAAAGAAAACACACTGTGTTGTGAATTTGAGTATTTGTATGGAGTGCAGTTAAGGCCAGATTCCAGCTCTGAAATCTTTGTTTGGGGAACAAAAATAAAAGAAGCTCTACTATGTCAATAGAAATGTCCTGGTACTCTATTTGGCTCTACAAATGACAACCTTGTCCATTTAATCTCTCCCAACTCACTGCTATCAATTACTTGGTATTGATCAATCCTGACAAAACATGGCACACCTCAACGTTTTATTTCTTAAGAGCAACCTGTAGTTTGAGGTTTAATTGTTGCTTCCCTAGCTAGCATTTCTTCAGGTATATCAGTTGAGGCATTAATATTTCAAATCATGCAATGTTTGGCATGTTTCTGTCTCTTATAATTGGTCCAGGGTTATTTCTAACCAGTGCCTCTTACATGAAGCACCCTTTCATCCCAACTGACAACTTGATCACTGTGATGCTGCAGTATTAACTTACATTTTTGGCAGGCTGACATATCTTGTAACATCCATACATTGTTATTTATTTCCATTTTATTCCTAACCCAAGCAAAGTGCAGTGCTGTGTTCTCTTACCCCAGGAACAAATAAGGCATTTGACTGGAAATATGCTTCCTAAAGATGCTATTGAAGAAAGAATACACTAAAATTGCTCATTACCCCAAAAG
Organism: Bucco capensis; assembly: GCA_013396975.1. Classification (NCBI taxonomy): domain Eukaryota; kingdom Metazoa; phylum Chordata; class Aves; order Piciformes; family Bucconidae; genus Bucco; species Bucco capensis. Next base: position 148,008 of record VWZO01019248.1, read on the forward strand.
CACAGACATTGGGCTTAGGAAGGGAGTTTATAAACTGGCTAGAACTTGCCTTTTAATAAAATAATTATTATGACAATAATTAATGTAATAGCTGTATTGAAAGGCAAACAAAATGCCATTTACTGCTGGCTGTAATTACAGACAACATTGGCTGCTGTAGCTAAAGCTCACTAGAGGTAAGTTGATCACACAGCTCAGCATTGATGCTATTTGCTTGCCTGAGCTGAATAAGTTTCTTGGCTGGTGCTTGGACTCAATTCTCCTGTGCTGTTAACTCTGACAATCCTAGCTGCAGGTCTGACTGCCCTTGGTTGTAGAGATGCATCAGCAACTCCACAGCTTCCTTGGGACTCTCAGAGTCTCCTGTTGCCCAGAGAAGAGGAAGCTGTCTGATTTCACACACCAACTCTTGCCATTCTGTTAAGGGACTTGTCTACAGCAGAGTGTACATTATTGATTAGGAATGATTTGTCTCTCTTTAGTAATTATTAAAACCCCAACATTTGCTACCAGAGGCTAAACAGTTGTCATATTTATACTAATTCATGCTTTACAGGGAAGGTGTCATATCTTAGAGAACATTCTAGACATTCTTGGGCATGGCAATCACACCAGTACTGACATTTCTGAAGTATCTGAAAAGGATGAAGAGTCATAGAATCATTAAGGTTGGAAAAGACATTTCAGATCATTGAGCCCAACCTTTACCCCAGCACTGGCAGCTCACCACTAACCATGTCCCTCAGCTCCACATCTCCAGGGCTTTGCAACCCCTCCAGGGATGGAGACTCCAGCACTGCCCTGGGCAGCCTGGGCCAGGCCTGGACAAACCTTTTGGGGAAGAAATTGTTCCTAATGTCCAACTTAAACCTCCCCTGGTGCAACTTGAGGCCATTTCCTCTCATCCTACTGCATGTTCCTTGGGAGAAGAGATCAATCCCTACCTGGCTCCAAGCTCCTTTCAGGAAGCTGGAGAGAGCCAGAAGGTCTCTCCTGAGCCTCCTCTTCTCCAGGCTCCATACCAAAAGCAAAATGTGTACAAGTCTGTACGAGAGACAGAGTTTTCCTAGAAATCAAACTGTTGCCATGAATATGCCTGTGTGAAGAGGAGCAATTTGCCTTGTTTTTTGCAGCACTGCACAAGGATTGGAGCCATCCAGCTGGAGAGGGCTGCAAAATGTATTACCTAATGATACTCGAAGGGTTGGAGATGCTTGAGGTGCTGAATTGCAGTGTAAGAAAAGACATCACAGAATCCCAGAATGTTAGGGGTTGGAAGGGCCCTAGAAAGCTCATCTAGTGCAACCCCCCTGCCAGAGCAGGAGCACCTAGAGCAGCTCACACAGCAATGTGTCCGGGCAGCTCTGCAATGGCTCCAGACAAGGAGACTCCATGGAGAATTCATTCTGGGTGGCATGGAGTGAGCTCATCTCAGACAGACACTGCATTTTCCATTCTGCTGAGAACTGGGGATCAAAGCCAGGCTAACTGCAATAGTCTAAATATTAGCAGAGCTAAATATCACAGCAGCCTTGCTGGTGTCTTCCATAGGTCAGCTCCAAACAAAAGCAAGTCATGCAACCACAAACATTTCTTGCAAAGGTTCAGCCAAGCCACAGATGATTTTTCATGGCAGATCCTATTAAATACTCCTCTTTATTTCCTGAGAACTTCATTACATTTAGAATCCTAGAACTGTTTTGGTTGGAGGAGACCTGTCAGATGATTGAATCACAGAATGTTAGGGGTTGGAAGGGCCCTAGAAAGCTCATCTAGTGCAACCCCCCTGCCAGAGCAGGAGCACCTAGACCAGCTCACACAGCAATGTGTCCAGGCAGCTCTGCAATGGCTCCAGACAAGGAGACTCCACAGCCTCCTGGGCAGCCTGGGCCAGTGCTCTGGCACCTGAACTGCAAACAAGTTCCTCCTCATGTTAATCCTAAACCTCCTGTGGTCCAGCTTGCTCCCATTCCCTCTTGTCCTACCATTGGATGCCATTGGATTGATCCCAGCTGTTCAGCAGCACTGCCAGGCCACCACTGAGCCATGTCCCTCAGCACTACACCTACATCTCCATCACCTTTCCATCCCCACTTCACCTCGCATGTAAAAGGGCTCAAGTCCTACAAGCAAGAAGTCTACCAAGGTCTGTAGGAAGAGACAATTTGGTGCCTATTTCCTCTCAGCTCTCCTTGTAGTCAAAGAGACTTTGTGTGTGCAATCATCTCTGCAGTCTTGCATAATACAGTTCTCCTTGTAATTCTCAGGTTATTAGCACAGTGTTTTAATTTTGCTTTCTCCCAATTATTTGCATGCTTCTTAATTGGAAGCCATTAGCATATGTAAATACTCCATTTCCATGGTGTTTTTTGCAGCATGAGCTCATTGTGTTGAGTTAATTTGCTAGCTAAATAACCCTAAATGTTCAAAGAGAGAAAAAAATAAAATCAGTGTGTGCACAGAGTGTATGAATCTATCTCTAAATACAGGGGAAAACCTTAGACAATATCTTTTGTGCACTGTTAAAAGAGTTAAATGAAGCCTATCCACCTTCCATATATTTATTACATCATTGATTATAGGAATCCTGCTCGCAGATCCAGAGGAGAACCTCTAAATTGTGTGCTTTTCAACAGAATCCAATTACTTCCATATCATAACCTAAATGATTCTTTGGCAGCTGAACAAGATCCTTAACAAGCCAACATTTGCCAAAAGGTTAACACAATCACCACGCTCAGAATGGAGTGGAAAGCTACTGGAAAAAATAGGAATATTTCATGGAAATTAGACTTTCTAAAGGAAACCACAACAGAAGAGTTTAGGCAATGCCTCTCTGAGTTGAGAGGTTGGGTTTATACCCTTCTAAAAGAAAGTGTGATTGCCCTGGACAATGCAAAGTAAAGAAAAACCAGCTGTAATTGCCAGGTTTCTTACTCAGGGTTGTTGCTCATGGAATTGAAGAGATTTAGCTCATAAAACTTCTGCATATAGTTTGCACTAACCTTTAAGGATTTGGTCTGCCCAGCTCAGTTATTCAGGATGTGCCACAAAGCCCAGATCCAGACAGACAAAACCATTGCACAGTCCTCTTGATAGAGTCTAAGGAGGGGAAAAAAAGGCAATTCAAAAAGGAAAAAGGAAAAAAAAATCACCTACACCTTTCTGGATGCTGCTGCTACGTGTCAGAAAGTTCACACCAACTGCTTTGTAATAAACAGCACAGGAAAATTGTGATCTTTCAAAGTGCCAAACCCGTGCACTCTCTGTTGGCCAAATATTCAGCTAGAAGGCATGGAAAAAAAATATTGATGTATGGATTTGTGTTTATTTGTTTGTAGAGAGGTAAAAAGTGCATTGTTCTCTTCATTCTAGAGAATCATTTCCATTTCATTTGCTTCTTGGGCTATACTTCACCAGCTTGTTAACTTCAGCATTTCCCTGTCATGCATTCAGTTGTCTTGATTTAGAGAAGATCAGGGTTTTAAAGGTTCTTCAAGGTTTTTATTCGCTCCTCTGTAGTGCTCATTGCTAACCTAACCAGTAAGAAGCCTTGACTAGCAGCTCTGGGGATGAATTACTGCTCTGCTTCTCTGTGCCAATTCATGTCTCCAGTCATTCACTTGAGCCTCTTTGGCTATCTCCCCAGGTCTGCAACCTAAATATCCAATATTATCTCAAACAGACCATAGTACAATGAAATTCCTTGCCTGGCTTCACCAAAACCTTGCCTACCTTTTCCCTTTCCTCCTGTTCCAAATCCACTTGTGATCTTGCTGCTCATCCTGCTTCATAAATTTTCCTCTTGATCTTTTTTCTCTCATTTTTAGTTGTTCCCAACAATGCACTTCCAAAATCTCTAGAACTTCCTCTATTTCTCAGGGCAGTTTCCTTTTTATTCCTGGATACAGTTGCATTTGGAAGATGTTTTTCTTTTTTACTTTGGCATCTGCTACTCATCTTTCTTTTGATGGTGGCAAAAAAAAAAAGTGTGACCTTGATCAAAATGTGGAGCTGGAGCAATTGTTCCAGGAATGTGTAGTTTGAACAGTTAATATTCTATTCCTCTCTGTAAAAACTCTCTGAGCTTCCACACAAGTGAGGTTGCATAAGCCAAAAAATATAGATCCCAACTACTTTCACTTTTATGATTTTGGAAACTATTAAATATAGGGGAAAAAAAAAGAACATTTGAAATGCAGCCAAAGCTGTCAAGAAAAGAGGACTCTGTGTCTTTAAGCTGGAGAGAAAAATAAAACCCAATCATTCCAAATGTATTGCTTTAGTCATCTGGTTTCATTCTATTAATGACCTTTAACATCTGCAAAAATATTGTGAGAAGCTAATTTTGTTTGTACTGAGGTGGTGCAGAACAGTTTCTGGCTGTCAGTCTAGGATGTGCTATAAAATAAAATTGTCTTTCTGGAAGCCTGACAAAAAACCTACTGTATAGCTTCAGTTTATTTACAGCAGCCTGAAATGAAAAGAAAACAGAGTTTTACAACATGCCCACCTTCAAAAAAAAATGAATAGCACTTACACATTTATATGTATTTTAGTAATAAGTTTTCAAGATAGCCACTGAGATTAAGGGATTTATTTTGTATTTTGTGGCTTTCCACAAAAATTTTAACCAGGGCAAAATACTTCTCTGCAAATGTTCTCCTCTAGAATTCTAATAACCCATTACCCTGATTTTAAACAGAGCTCTCCTTAAAAAGCAGAGAGTTAGCTTAGGCACAATAGGCCTTTAATTAAGGACAAAACCTTGCAGAGGAGAAAACCTTGCAGAGGATGAAAATAGCAGCTCCCTGCTTTAGCATCACAGCCATCAAAAAGGTGTAGCCTGCTCCAAGGGGAGTGGGGGGAAGCTGCTCCAGCAGATGGAGAGCATTTACCTCCTCTACCTCCTTCCAGTCCAGAGAAGACTCAGCGAGGAGGCAGAGGAAGGCCTGGAGAAGTCCAAAGCATCTCCATCTCATCCTCTACCCAAATTGTGAGAGGTCCTGCTGCAGCTTTGTGGGTGCCTTACCTCCCCTGGGCAAGAGGAGCTGAGCTGCTGCTGCCATGTCCCTGCAGAGAGCTCCTGGTGTGAGCTAACTGTGCAGTGCTGGCACTGCTCAGCTCAGTCTTTGCTCACTCAGGCACTGGCTCAAGCTCCCAGCATCTTTGCTCAGGCATAATTCTTAGAGAAGGGGTGTGGAAATAAGTGTGGTTTCTTGTTTACTTTGTAAAGCATAAAGGTTAGTTTCTATGCAAGATCAGTTTGAGGCATCTTATTTCTGCCCTTCCTAGATCCAAATGTCACTACTCTTTGGTGTAGCAAAGCACTTGGACACTCTGAATAAAAATGGGAGATAAGCCCCTTGTCTACTAATTAAAGAAGCAGATGCTTTCAATATCCTTGTGTTAGCCTGGCATCATTTTTCCAGGATATTGAAAATAGCAGCTCCTTTAATTAGAACACACAGCTGATTAAATAAATTGCATGTATCCCATCTTGCTCCAAACAACTTGGATGGACACATATAATCAACAACTTGAGGGAAAATCATGCTGATCCACAAGGATTGATGGCTAGCACGTGGGATCAAAGACACAACTCTTCTTATCCAAAGCAACAGAAGAGCTGTGCCACGTAAAAACGTGGACAAAAAGCATCAGGAGGTCAGGCTGGAAACATGGAGTTCAATAAAGCAAGCAGAAATGTGACCAAAATGACATATGGGGAACAGAAGAGCCTAAGGTTGGAAATGTATGGACCACAACTGTTATGTCAGAAATGAAGCATAATTAGTGGGCAAAATAAAGAGAGGCTAGGTGTTTTATTCACTGATTTCTTGGGCAGTCCTTCACTTGTCACTCTCCCACAACCACTGTCTTAGAGCCTTTTTTTTCCCCACAGTCCCACCTGTGTCCTGACCCTGAGTTCCACCTTTGTCCAGGAAACACTGCAAATCTTTCTCCTGGCTGGAGTTAACAGAAGCTTTTCAACACGATGACTCAACAGAAACTGCTTTATTCCTGCATATTTTATGTTCTGGCTAGGAGAATAACACAACAAAGCAGCTCAGCTGCTAAATAAAGAGTTTGAGGACCTAATTTTCCTGTTTGTTAGTTCGGTTTTATGCCAATAGAATTTCAGTGGCACACATCATGAATAATAGCATGGTGAATCACTCTCTGGGATTATGTCCCCTGTGTGCAGAACCATTAGCTTGGAGCTCTTCTATTTTCAAAGCCCTTTTTAATCAGGTTGCCTAAGACTGTAAGACACAAGATTTGTAATAGTTGTCTACATACACAAAAAGAAAGGGGGGAAAAAAAAAGCTATAAAGCACTGATAGCTTAACCTTGTGCATATGTGATGTTTTGCTTAGTGGTTCTGTTTTCCACAAGGTCTTAAACTATCTAAAAGAAGTAAGCACCCAGTAAAATCAGGAAACTTGATCTTCAATTGATAGGAATTACCTGTAAGAGGCAAAGCAGGTATTTTCCCCTCCTTTTACAGCCCAAGAACAGCTCAAGTATTTAGGGAAAAAAGAATTAATAGACTATCTTTCATCCCAATCCTGATGGCAATGGGGCAGAAGAAGGTAGATAACATGCTTAGCTTTGTAAGCAGCAGTGCCTTTTCTTCCCAGAGATTAATTCCAAACACTTTATAGCAAAAATACTTCAGTGTTCTGCAAGCATTAGGAGTATTAAATGTGCATTATGATAAAAAATTAATTAGTAAGGAATGCATCTCTGCCTGCAGGCAGGCACAGACAGGAATCACTGCCTAGCTCCTACCTTCCAGTATGGTAAGAACCAGCCTAAATGTTCAATGTTTGCCTCTTACTTCTGTTTCCCTTCATTCAACTTGCTTATTTATTTTTATTGCACGGAAGTCAATGCATAACAGAAGCAGGAAATTGATTTGTTTGTTTTAAACTGCAATATTTTCCCTTCTTTTCAGGCACAAGTGAGTTACAGAGGAAAGACTGAGGAACAGTGAACTAGAGAAGACTAAGGAGCTCGAGGGAATGAGGTTGGCTAAGCAGCTAAGAGGGAATGAGGTATTTATTTCTCTTCTGAAGTGCATAAAGAGCTCTGAAATTCGGATCTCTCAGTCGTGTGGAAGATTGGGATAGTCACCAGAAATGGTGCATACACAGCAGAGCAATCAAGTGAAGCCAAAAAGTGACATTCTTCTTCCTTGGAGTGAATCAAGGATAACAACTGGAAACGATAACAAGTTGTGGAATTTCCAGACATCACCTGGAAAGAAAACCTGAGACAGAAAAGCAGGCAAGAGGACAGGAGGAAGGCAAGCAGAGCCTGAGCTCTGAGTGGGACTGAATGGGCTTGGAGAGGCTTGCAGCCTATCCATCAGCCAAACACTCCATCTCACAGCTGAGGGAGGCAAAACTCCATAGCCAAACACCTCTCGGAGTTGCCAAAAGCAGCACTTAGCTGAAATGGATCTGCAGAGGTGCTTGTTTTTCTCCTTGCATTCCAGAGGTGCAGCCCCAGCTGTTCTGCAGTGGCCTGGCTGTCCTGCCACAGAGAAGTGCTTTAGAAGGGACTATTTTTGGAGGCACTCAGAAGAATGGTACCTTTATGAATTTGCAAAGGTGAAATTTAAGATGCAGTCATTTTTAGCTGGCCTGGAAATGACAAGAAATGGAAATACTTTCATCAATCAGGGCTTGAATGCATGGGGAAATTATTTATGATATGCTTACCAACAGATAAATTATCCTGTGGTGAAGCACAGGATTGCTTTAATAGGTAAACCTTGCTCTAGCATCAGACTGGAAAGATATTTTGGATTGTATCTGGTCCTTGAGTTTAGTCATGGAAAAAAAAAACAAACAACAAACTGGTTTTGGAAGAGCAATCAATTATCTGTTCTGTGACAGAAAAAAACAAGATTGTCACAATATTTAAGGAGACAGGGCAATAATTGCCATTAAACAGAGGAGTTGTGCCACTCTCTGAGCAGTTGTGCCATAACTTGTATAAACAGATGCACTTGGGAAAGAGAAGGTCACACAAAAAAGAAAGCTCTCTGCCTGAATTCTCCTCACAGCCCATTGCTCCCCCTCCCTGCTATTAGCCTCTCCTAATGTAAACCATTTCTTCATTTCCAACAGATAATACTTCCAGTCGAAAGGTAATTTTGGAAGTCTATTACTTGCATTTCTTAGTGAAGAGCACAATGCAGCATTTTGTTCTAATATGCCATTGAAATTGGTGGAGGAGACACACACCATGGAATCAAATACAAGAATGTCAGAATGGTTTCCATTAACTATGCACATTTGCACTGCTCCAGTTAATGGGCATGTTTTTGTTCTTCTTCCTCTTTGCATCTCTGGAAGATGAAATGATTCAGTTAATGTAACAGAAAAGTGCATGGAGGGGAAAGAAAAAAAAGAAAGGTAGAGCAAATTACAAAAGCATCAAGCCACAATTCCACCCACGTTCTTGATTTCATAATGAAGTTTAATAATGACTCAAATTGTCTTCAGATTTAAACATCAGTCATTTCTGCAATTGTGCTTAATGGGGAAAATCTCACCCACAGTAATGTTTTAGGAAAACATGGGAGAAATGGTACATTATGTGTTAGACTGAGATGTCATAATGAAATCTTAACTAGATATCATTGAAATATATAGGATGTTAAAAGTAATTTGCCACTCTGTGCAGGACTGAGACAGAGCCTGTGTCTCCATCAGCATGAGAAGAGGTGGGCAAAGTTCTTTTTATAGTATTAAAACCTCTATTGTGCCTCCCCACCATTATGGAGAGAGAATCTTTGATACTAGATATCATCTAAAATACTGTTATAATATCTAAATGACTTGTTTTGTACTGATAGTGCATAAAGTGTCTTAGGGAAGTGAGCATCAATGAGAACATTATTTTCTCAGAAGGACACAAAATGGATTCATCATCATTTGAAACAGAGGAGTCTCTTACACCAATAAGACAGTTTTGAATGGTTGCCTTTGCTCACCCTTGCTTGCCTTGGGAGGCTGTGCTGTGCTACCACATCCTCAGCCCCTGAGTGGGCCATGCTTAGGAGCAGGAAGCTCAACCAGGCTGTCTCCTGCACCAGGGCAAGAGTTTCAACAGCACCAACTGGCTTCATGATTCTATAGGTATCCTGCTGCAAAGAAGGGAGGAGAAATCACAGAATCAGAGAATGCTTTGGGATCTTTTACTGAGTCCAAGCTCCCTGCAGCCAGCANTCCTGTGACAAGCAGCTCTGCTAGAAAGACTGTCCCCAATCTCTCTTATAATCTTCCTTGCAGTAGTGGAAGGCCACCAGAAGGTCTCCCTGGAGCCTTCTNTCAGAGCTCCAAACAACCTGACCTGGGCCAGGGTCTCACCACCCTTATTCCAGTCTCAATCTCCCCTCTTCTAGTTTAAAACCTTTACCCCTTAGAATCAGAGAACAGTTCTAGCTGGAAGAGACCTTGGAGANCATAGCTCAGTGCCTTGTTCAGGGAGGGCTAAACATTGTCCTTCTCTGGCTGAATGCAGTTTTTGACGTTGAAATTTAATTTGGGTCAAAGTTGGATTAACTGCCATGGAAACTGTGTTTAAGCCACTCTTAAAAGAAAAAAAAAAAAAAACAACCCCTATGTTCTGCATATTCAGGTTCTCTTAGTGCCTGAATGAATGAGCTCTCCTGATAATTAAATTTCAAGCCAGCCCTGCACAGCACCCAGCATCTCTCTCTCTCTCTGAGGAGCTGTGTGTGATGAGGAGAGGCAGCCCAGGCACAGGCCTAGGAAGGTTTTACTTGCCTAGTTGAGATAGGAGTGGTATCTAGAGAGGCACAAGGGAACTGAATAACCACTACCTGATTAGGATGCTTGTGGGAACCAGTTTGTCTGGGTAGGACACCATCACAGAATCATTCAGGTTGGCAGAGACCTCTAAGCTCATCCAGTCCAAGCATCCCTAGCACTCCCATACCACTAAGCCATGGCCCTAAGGAGAGCAGCTAGATGTTTCTTAACCCCTGCAGGGATGGTGACTCCAGCACCTCCCTGGGCAGCCTGGGACAAGATTAACAACTCTTTCAGTAAAGAAATTGCTCCTTATATCCAATCTAAACCTCCACTGGTACAACTTGAACCCATTTTCTCCCACAGTTAACCCTAGAGAAGAGACCTACCCCCATCTCATCCAACCTTTCACCTACTGAAGCTGCCCCTGCCCTGGAGCAGATACCTGCCTCTGTTTCTGCATCCCTTCCTCACCTACCAACAACTTAATCCTGTATTTGTTCGGGGGTTTTAGTGGTTTTTTTCCTCCTGGAGATTTCATTTTGCTGGCAGTGGTCACGAGATGGCAGTGTTAGATCAGCAAGCCCTTTTCTCCCTCTGGACATAGCAAACCACAGAGGAAAAGCATGGCTTCAGGTGTCCCCATGGCTGGTGGCAGTGCTTCAAGCTATCCCCACATCACAGCATCATGCTTGGAAAAAGCATCCTGTGTCCTTCTGTCTTCCTAAGGCAAAACAATCTGAAAAGAGATGCTATGTGGCCTTGCCTGCAATTGCTAAACTCCGAATTTCCACTGAAGCTGCTTCTTACAGTGAGAGCTATTTCTTTGGGGAAGGGGAAAACCACCAACTCAACCTTGTGTGTCTGTGGTGTTCCAGCTAGAAACTCAGACACAATTAGTCTCCCAGCTGAGCTGGACAAGAGTCAGGTTTGATCCAAAACTGAACAATTGCTGCTTCTACTAAATGTGCTGGGCAGTGTGCTGCTAAACATCTAAAAGAGACTAAATCATTGATTCCAGCTTGATTTACTTACGATATGCATTACTCCTGCAGAACATCACTTTTCTGGAGACCCCTGTACACCTGACTGCTGGATGACCTAAGGAACCAAACCAAACACTTGATTCCCTTGCCAGCCTGTTGCTCAGTCTGTCTCAGTGCTCTTCCAGTCCAATTGCTAAGAATGGTCTGGTTTTGCTTTTCCAGGAGGCTGTATTCCTCAATAAATTCAACTATGCCTATTTCAGGTGTCCATAAACACTGGGTGAGTCACATACACTGTGTAGGATGATGCTGCAGTACCACAGCACTATTTAGGTTGGGAAAGGATCCTCTAGGGCCACATTGCAATACAAAAGATGTGTTTTTCACTGTCAGACACAGGGCTACAACCTTCAGAGGGTCTGTACTCCCTCTCTTTCTGCCTCTGCACCAGTGCAATTGCAAAAGGTTGTGAGCAGAAATCACACCAAGGTTCTTTCTATATATGCCAAGCACATATCACACTTAAAATCCTCTAGTCCTTCACTCGTGTATCAGTTGTAATGGGAATGTCTAGGCCTGTGGAAGCATGGTAAAAAAAAGCTGTTAGATGACCTGCAACCCTCCTTAGATATATTCTGCTACAGAACCACAGTGTGCTATCATCAGGGCTGATGGTGATGCTGCTTTTTTGCAAGCCTGTGTCTTCTTCAGACAATGATCCAAAAAATGACAAGACCATCCTTGCCAACACATCAAACATCATATGATTCCTAAACCTGGTGGAGATAAGCTGCAAAGATAGCTAGGCATTGCTTAAATTACCTGTGGTGCTTTGGCACATGAATCCTGTCCTCACAGGGAATGTCTTCCATCATTTTCCCCTCTGCACAGAGGAATGTGAGATGGCAGAGAGCACCATGCTCTCTAAGGAGCTGCATTAATTCCCCAGGCTCTGGACTAGTTCTGTTAAGTTATACCCTCCAGGTTTGCTGTGTGCCCATGGACACTGCAAATAAGACACTGCTACTTACTCAGTTTTCACTGCATCCTGCAAAATTCCTTTGCCACTGCAACCTGTGGGTGACAGCTATAGTGCTCAGGTCAGTGATCTGGTTAACTAAAGATGCTCCACTCAGGGCTCAGCACCACAGGATGAATACTTGGCCTGGGCTGCTCTCAGCTCCTCCTGCTCCCCACAGGGACTTGGTGTCAGTGAGAAAGATGATATTCCATAAAATCAAAGGAAGAAATCTACAGCTCTTCTGCTGGGCAGAAGTGGTAGGTGTTTAATGAAGAATATCTACTAAGAATATCCTTATATCCACTCCTAAAGACCATGAAGAAAATGAAATACACAGAGCCAGACTTGGCAAGCCTGGCTGGATAAAGAGGAGAATTTTGGAGATTTGTGGGTGTTGTTTCTTTTCCTATAAATGACTGTTGAAACAGTTATATTCCTTGTTGAACTACTTTTGACCATGCAGTGCATGAAGCTGGCTGCACACAACCATAAAGCAGAGGGAAAGCCTTGAAGTAACAGGACCAAAAACCAAATGACAGCAGTGTAGAGCAGTCAAGAAGAAACACACAAATGGGCACCCTCCTTACAGCTCAGATGTTGTGGGCTGGTGGAAAAAGCTCCTATCATTTCTGATTTCCTGAGGAATGGATACCTGTTTATAAATGAATGGCTCTGTAATAACTGGGTGACACCTTCATCAATCTCCCCAACGCCCAGCCGCGTGTGACAGGCCTGATGAGAAATGTGTTTACTCCTTTTGGATTCAAAATAGAATAACACCAGAGAACAAGTTCATTGTTGGGTTCAGGTGGCCACTTAGTGGGTAATAGAATCAGGAAATGAAAGTGCCCTGGGGCACTCCAAGAGGCACCAGGAACATCCCTTTCCAGAGGGCATCAGCAAGCCTGCTTCTGGTGCCTTGGGCTGCTGTTATGCCCATTTGCAGCATATAAATACCAGCAACTCTACCTCTTTAGAAGCAGCTAAATATGTATTCCCTTCTTCATCTGGCTAGTTCTTCATTAGCAAGGTTTTTCCCTGCTGTGCAGAGGAATAGGGGAGGAAGTTTGCAAATGTCAGCAGCACTCAGTTTGGATCAACTGGAGGAAGGGCTAGCAAGGCTCATAATCAATTGGCAGCAAAAGAGTGGCACATTTCAAGCTGTGAAATAATAGATCAGTCCAGAAGACTCTTCCTCATGGGATAATACCTCTGTTTGGCCTTGTTTGGACATTGGGTTTTATTCAGCATCTCAACAGAATGATGCATTTATTCTTTTCAGCATCCTGTCTGGAGGCAGCAGTTGGAATGATATTAGGCCACTAATTGTTGTCTTAGAAAAGACAATATAATGTCATTATTATTATCATTATTGTATATATTATTATTATATATTATCATTATTATATTATTATAATATAATAAAGGTAAACTCAAGCTAATACAAGAAGGGTTTGAAAAGCTTTGGCTGATGGTAAACTCAAGCTAATACAAGAAGGGTTTGAAAAGCTTTGGCTGATAAGTTGTAAGGGTCTGGCACTTCTTACATATCTGTGTGGTAGTGGCAGAGGGTTAGTTTTAACAGCACAGTGTCCCTTTTGACAAGAGCACTGCTGAAATTTGCTCTGGATCACACAACCAAGCTCACCATGGCTTCTAGGAAAACTGGGCTTTGAAATTTGGAGACAATATTTACCTTTAAAATCTATGGAAGTGTTGCAACTGCACACTTTAGTAAGAACATCTAACATATTTCCCTTCTGCCTGCTGGATTTCTACTCTGTGGCAACAATAACATGTCATTAGATTCATTTCATTGATGCAGCTTACTGTTCTCTCTGGATCCTTTTCCAGTGCAATGGCAGGGTGATATTAAAGTCTGGTCCCATGCTTTTTCAAGGAGATTAACTGTAGAACATTGTCTCAAAATTACAAGGTCTGTGTCCATTTCCTGTTTGCTAATCAGTCTGTGGCTCCTGAGTCACTCTTTCATTTCAAAACTGGAATGAGGGAGAGATGTTCTATTGTTCTTCCTCAATGGGGAGGGGGGGGAAATGTATATTAAATTTATTCAAGATGATGGGCTTTCTGCAGTAGGCCATTTTGCAGGATTCTCTGGGTTTCAGCAGGATTATTCATGTGGTTAGAGGCTCTCAGATCTGGTCTCTCTTTGGCTGATGCACATCTTTACCTTCTTTGATCAAGGAGATGCTCTAACATAATTCCTAGTTAAAACACTTTCTGGTGGGATGAACCAAACCCCAGCTCAGCCTCTCCTCAGAGCAGAGGGGTTCCAGCTTTCTGATCATTCTGTGGCCTCCTCTGGACCTGATCCTTCTGGTGCTGAGGTCTCCAGAGCTGGACACAGCACTGCAGGTGAGTTCTCACCTCATATGGGGTGTTCACATTGAAGGAAAATGGTTTATTTGTCTGGAATTGAGCCACATGGTGCAAAATACCTGTCTATAGATATCTAAACAGGTAAGTCTTAGCCATCTAGCTGTATCTAAATGTCTTCCCTTTGCCACTCAGGAAGAGGAACATTCCCACAGCAGAGAGGAAGAGGAGCTGAACCTTTCATCACACTCCTGTCTCAGTTGCCTGGTCCTGAGATCATTCTTTCACAGCCAGGGATCCACATCCTAATCAACCCTGAGCTTCCCCCTTGGCTCTTCCCATGCCAAGGAAATGGCTGAGACCAGTGATTTAGTGGGATTTGAAAAGGATCATGCATTTATACTGGCACTAAGTGTGCTTTAAATTCAGTTAAAGAGGATTGGGTTTAAGATAGAAAACATCACTGCTTCTGAGCTCAGCAAATGTGCAGCTGCCAGAGCTAGAAAGAGTTGTCTTGCTCTGGACACAGCTCTGGGGAGCTCTGTGCCTTCCTGCTGCTGCTGCTATCTGCTGAAGACAATGCCAGCAGCTTGCTGAAGAGAACTGCTCATGATTTTGTCTCCAAGGAGGACATCCATGTAGCAAAAAGCACATCCCACCAGATTTGGGGACTCAGCAAGGTGATGCAGAAGAGCCAAGACACCTAGGTCCATCCTGCAGAGCCAAAGCTCTTCACCACACAAACATTTGAAGGAAAATTGCACAGCTCAGTTCCTGACCTGGAAGTTGTTCCTTACTGATTGCTTCCCTGAGTCTACCTACAAATTATTTTGTTAACATTAACCTGGATGTTTGATCTGGGGCATGGATAGGGGATGAAAGTAATAAATCTTGCTCTGAACATTTATCTTCCAGATGCTTGTGATACCAAACAGCTAGCAACCACACCAAAGGTGGCTAGAGGAAGAAGGGATGAATTGCAGCTGTTAATGTAAGGTTAAAAAACCCTACACACAATAAAGAAAACCAACAAGTTCCCTGCCTACCAAGTTCATTTATCTCCTACAGGGATAAGCCAACTGCCTCCAGAACTGCTGTCTGAAGGAGAGAAGAGTAGGAATTGATGATTTTTGTTTCTCTGTGCTGCCTGAGAAGCTTTAGAAGTGTTAAGAGCTCAAGTTCCTTCAGCTCAAGCTGACCTGAGCTGCAGATGACCACACTTCTCATTGCTTTAGAAATCTTTCTGTCCTCATCTCCTCTGGAAACTTTGGCCCAGAGTCTTCTAGGATCTCACAGAAGGAAGGCAATTTCTTATGGAGAATGGTGAATTATAAGCAGATTTTTTGCTTCCTGCTCTGGGCTCTTGTGATTCTTCCCCCAAAAATGACAAATACTCTACCTGTTGAAGCAGAGTTTCAGTCTCTTGCTGACTAAGAGGCTGTAAATGGAAGCATCATCTACAAATATGAATAATTCCTAGACAATATTATTCTCACCACTTTGATATGATAGAAAGTAAATTAATTTGAAGCCAAGCAGCCTGGATGTAGAGCCTGGATGCTTTTATCATTTGTTCTGTACAACATGATGGCATGGTCACACTCTACTAAAGATAGACTTGAGATGAGGGGGGAAAACCAATCTTTCTGTCTCCACTGATCTGCAATAACCTCTCCACCATCAAACTCTCTATTTCCTTTGGAGATGATGACATTATTATGCAGAAATCTAGTAGTACCCTGGACTGGCTAAATCACATATGTGAATGTTTCTAAAATTGCCCCAGAAAGTGTTTATTTTCAATTTCTGTAAAGGTATGGAATGGAAATAGATAAATAGAAAGTTTCTAGCAATCAATGCTGATAGAACCCTGATGGTTTCTGTTGCACACACACAAATCATTTGCTTCAAAGCAAGCAGCTCAGAAATGACAGAATTAAGGTTGCTGTTGCAAGGTTGTGTGCATCTATTTCTATTATTGTCTTTAATGTTACAATTACAGGATAATCCCTCACTCATCACCTACTTCATCCAGCATGCAAAACAGTCTGAGGAATAATCTAATCAATAGTCTGCTTTTGCCTTTTCAGCCTGCAACCCCAGGCCATATTTGTGGCTAAAATCTAGACTAAAAGAGGGGAAAATGATTATTTGATCTTATTTTCAGTGACACTCATCCCTTCCACCACTGAGTGGCACATAAATATTAATTCATTTGTTTTCACACCATCCATGTGAGCTGAAGGGTGGCACGAATATTATTTTACAGCTAGAGTGTCTGAACACATATGTGAAAACAGATATTTCCACTGATTAGCAGGCAGCATTTAAAGCAGAGGGAGATCAGACTCCTCAGAGCACTTAGCATCATACAGCAGCTTACACAATCCTCTGCACTTCAGCTGATGTTGAGAGTTCCTAGTGCTTTTCCTAAATCAGATTCCCTGGTAGTGCAGTAAAAAAAAAAACCCACAGTGCTGAGCTGTGAAAAGAGCAATTTGATGTGGCTTCATGCCATTTTATGGCTCTATGACCTCTTGGTTAGGAGCCTGAATGTGTCCAAGTGTCACTAAGACAGGAGTTTGGGCCCACAGCTGGCCAGGAGAAACCATGCTATCCTCTCATGAGCTTGGCTGCTGATGCAACTCAAGGGCAGGAGGAGTTCTGTAGGTATCAGCCTGCTTGAAGACTGAACACACAAGCCAAGGAACCACAGGAAAGTGTTCTCCAGGATGTATGCAGAGAATCATTTAGGTTGGAAAAGACCTCTGAGATCACCAAGTGCAATGCTCAACCCAAGAGCACCATGCCACTAAACCATTCCTAGCTTCTTGGGCCATGACCTCTGATCCTTAGATCAGCTCATTTCAACTCTTTTTGCTTGGCTTTCTCCTGGAATTGCAACCTGAAGTCAACATTCAACATGGGAAATATCATATGGATGTTGTGAGATTTGCTCAGACAAGCTGGCAGGTTTGGAAGTCACTGGGAAGAGATCTTTATAAAGTGTGAAACTGGTTAAATAAGAGACAAAGCTTGCAGTTCTGCCTCAAATTGCTGCTGTTACAGAAACCTGTTCCTAGCTCCATGTCTTCATTAATAAGAGGGAAACACAGGATGTCAGTGCTGTCACAGGGTCACAGCTTCCACACTGTAACTGAATCTAAATATAGATTATTTCATGAAAGCAAAAACCATGTCAAACTTCACCATCCTTGTAGCATCACCCCACAAGCATGCCCTGAAGTAGTTGCTCTGTTGCAAAGGCTCATAGAACTTCCTTTCAACCTCTGAGCTTCACACTGGAAAGCATTCCCCACCAGCTTCTTCCTAGGAATGCTCTGCTGTGTGCTAGGAAGCCTTGGCAGGGATGTGTGGTGCTTTCAGAGCCCTAAGTTTCAGGGAGGTCCTCTGCTAAGCTGTGAAACTCAGCTGAACCTTACACTTAGTTCAGGTTTCGTTCTCTGACCTTGCACTGCAGCTCCTCTGAATAGAACATTGTCCTCTCTGGGCAGGCTCAATCACTGGGCATTTTCTGGGTCTGTGGATTTGTACAATGAGACATCTACTCCAATCTGTGTACATAATGCTCCAATGGCTGCCAGGAATGGCTGCAATATTGATGCCTTTCAATGTAGATCACATCAGCCACAGAGCAGGCTTCAATAAAATGATACTGTGCTGTACAAGTTTTAGAACACAGAGCTCCTCTAAAACATGGAACTCATCAGGAGGAAGCCTGCTTGTGCATGTCACAGCTCCACTGACTTGTCAATAAATAAACAGAGATTTGCTTCACCTATTGTCATGTAGATCGAGTCAGTCAATCTAAACTAATGAAGCCTAAGGTATAGGACAGGCAGTTTTTAGAGAGCTCTTCCTTAATGATATGTTTGCTTTTCATTATAAAGCCCAAAGACCCCCATTATCCAGAAAGCAGCACATCAGAGCCCCCCAAAAAAGCCTTCAATGCATTGCTTCTCTCTTTGTTCCTGGCTCACAAGAAGTAGCACTTACATTTTCCTAGAGCTCTCCTGCATTACTCAGAGATGGATAAAAAAATCCAGAGAAGACTTGCAAGAGGAAAATCATGTGTCCACTGCTTGATCTTTAGGCAGGTATTTCATTGGATAGCTAGTTAGTTAAGGATTTTGGATGTGGTCTGGAAGACAAAAGGAAGGCTAGATCCACACAGTTTCCTATGCATGTCCATTTTAAATGTATGAGAGTATTGATTCCACAAAGCTTTAAGTGATTGCTGGCTGTTGACATGAGCCTACCTTTCTTATGAGACAGCACACAAAAAAAAGACCCATTAAAAATGTTCCAGAGAAAGCAAACAAACTCCTGTGCTTTCCTGCAGATTCCCAAGAATGAGATTACTGACTCCTCTCCCTGGATTTGCCAGTTGGATATTGCAGAGCAGAAAAAAATGAAATGGCAACCTGGTTTTCATTTCCTTCTGAAAATGGTCAGAATCCATACAAGAAGAACAACTAATAACAGATCAGATTCACTTCCCCTTGGACAAGGTGCTCAGACATAGCCTCCAGTGCCAGTTTGGATGCCCCAGGGTATGAGACACACATCCAGGACAAGCATCTGTAACCCTGCTGGGAAAAGAGACCTCTCCTTGCACCTGGACACCAGATCACTTCTTCTAGAGCATCTCAGATGGCTTTAGACACTCGTGGTGTGGCTCCTGAGTCAAGCAGAGGATGCTTTCTACATGGGGGAAGGGGTTTGCAGAGGATAGGATCTAAAGCTTGATTGGAAGGGAACAAAATCTGCCTTCAAAGTCTTCATATTTCTGTTGGTAATCTATATCAGAAATCAATTTTCTCACTGTTATAAATGCTTGCCCTGTTTCTAAGGTCACTTGACCTGGTTTTACTCCTAGCCATTCTGTTTTACAGTGCTTTGCCAGAGTAAAAACCCTGAGTATGTTTCTGTTCCCCTGAAAGTACAGAAATTTTGACCATTGATGACTTTTATGGAGCCAGATGACTGTCTGATAAGGAGTGAAGGATGCAGTTAACATCAGATGTGGATGAACTCCTCACATTGAGTAGCACATGAGATGCAGAAGTGCAGCAGAATGGATCTGTAGGTTGTAGGATGTTAAGGCTTCAGTGCTTTGAGTGCTAGCACTCTTTTAGCAACCTCTTTCAGTCTAATGTAGATGTGACAGCAATCAAACACTGAGGAGAGCAGAGATTTTCAGGCCTGAAGCAAGAACTCAAAAGAAGCTATCCCATACACTGAAAATATGTTATTATAGGAATTAGATGATATCCAAGGATCATTGTTCAGTTCTTATTTCTCAAGGAGCACCACTTTCCAGATGCTAAGCCTGCACTAGTATTTACCATGGTTAGCAAGCCTCCCTTTATGAGAGCTCCCTGCCCTTCAAACCAGCCTCTAAAATACCTCAGCTTTTCTTCCCCAGTTTTGGAGCTCAGGGAATTCTTTGCATTGGATCTTTAGCTCCTACCAACAGAAATAAAATGTCATCTCTCAGCTCTCTTTCCCTAGGTAGAGAACCTAGTCCTCAGAACTGCTGTAGGACTAATTCAAAGGGGCTGAGATTTTCCTTTAGATTTTCCATCTGAGCTCAGCCTCCTGGCATGAAATGGTTCTGTGAATCACTAGAGCCAATCTGTCTGGAATACTTTGCCCCTGATGTAATGCAAGTGATTGTCAAATCCTCTTAGGTATGAAGTATAAACATTGGTGGTTGTTCAGTATGAATGGAGAGCTAACAGATATTAAAGACAGCAAGACAGGAGAGAGAGAGCTGCTTTGTCCAAAGCTCTGTCTTAACTTTGATGTAAGAGGGGGGTTTTTCACTTCTCTTTCTTTTCTGGGATTAAAAAGGAATCTGTTCTGTTTATTACAGAGCCATTTACATTCTGGCTCTGGATTTTCAAGGAGATGCAAAAAGTCTGTTCCCATTAGCACTAAAACCAAAGAGAAGCTTCCACCCTAGAAATGTCAGGCACCATTACCTTCTGTGGAGTCTGAGAGCACCACATCTGTTGGTGTCACAAATAAGCAATATCTCTAGCCAGAGAAGGGCAATGAGGCCTGGGAGAAGAGTTTCTGAAAAGCCAGGGAAAATTAGTTCCATAGATGGTAAGGATCAGCTCTGGTAAGAAAAACACCAAATTTCCATTCCTGTCCTTTCCCTGAAGAAATAGGTGACTAAAAGAAGCCAATTGAGTTATTTAACCTGGGGGAAGGAGAAGTTGAGGTGATGTGAGATATCCAAAGCTTGTAACACACAAGACACACATCTATGGGCTGCCATAGGTGAAGGCAATATTGGCATCTGATACTCCACTTAGAGCAGCCCTTCAGACAACTGGTGTTGCTTCAACTCATTTTTGTGGTTGTTCTATACTCAAAAATGATTATCTTATTCCATGAGAATCAGCATGGCCAAGTCAGATATGGCAATGCACTTTCTGAGCCCTTTCTAATAACTAATGG
>VWZO01019248.1:168945-198007 GCA_013396975.1 Bucco capensis
AGGGATTGTCAGACTGTGCCTGTGATGAGAAAATACCCAAGGAATAAAATACCAGAGTTGTTAGCATGTGAACCATACAAATGGTCTTTAATGACACCATTCTCATTGGTATAAGTGACTGCCTTGAACATGGCCAGAGGTATTCCTGTATTTATGGCTCTGCAAAAGCACTCCACATCCTCCATTCAAGCCAACATCTGTGCATGCATCCTTGTGTTTTAGCCATGGACAGCATTTGAAAAGCCTTTCTTGGAGGAGTGGGGCATGGGTTCTGCAGCTTTTGGTACTTTTTATTTGTTCTGTTGTGAGATGTAACCAGGAATATTGGAAAAAAGAATTAAATGAATAAAATTAGTGATATACTTATGAATTGGGAGAAACTTTGGGTGTAGCTGACTCTTCAATTGATTTCCCTGTCACTAATACCAGCATTGATCTGAGCAGGAGAAATTTATTAACAGTTTTCCATTGTAGATCATTTTAAGAGAGTTATGTACTTCAGGCCTGAATACCACATGCAATAACTCATAGCAAAGCAATCCATATGCTACACATCTCTATTAATCTGTCAAGTGAAAATGCTAAAGCAGGAGCAGATGAGAAGAATAGATTTACTGTGACAACATATTTTGGATTCCTTCTTTGCTTTTCTCACTTAAAAACTTCTCCATGCTAGATATTATTCTTAGGTCAATACTTATTCATGACTTCATGTCCTCTCCTGGTGAGAATTCCTCTGCTCTCACCAAGGCTTTCAGCAGGGACTGCCTAAATCACCACTTCAATATACATTACAGCTCATCTATAAGTAATGTAATATTTATTGATAGCTCTACACCAACAGAAATTAATTGAGTGGGTGGTAAATATATGGTGGCTATTGCCTTAAACTCTTGCACAAATTCATGTTACAGAAAGCTGACATTCTACCATAAGAAATTTTTGGCTCACTAGTGCAGCCAGAAGTTCTTAACTTTAAAATCTGAATAAAATCCTAAGTACTGGTGGATTCCCATCAGGGGCTTTATCTGGCAGAAGTCAGAAGGTAAGGCTCAGCATTCTAGCTGCCCAAAGTAACCCAAAGTGATGAGAAGTTCTGGTTATCTGTGGTCTCACACTTGGGTGGCACCTAAGCCCCACAGATATCAGATGCAATGATTCTCATCCTTGCCTCTCACCACTACCAGGGCACATGCATAAGGAATCATGAGCCTTCTAGTTACCTGAGTGAATCAGGACAAATATACCTGTTTGTTATTCCCAATTCCTGCTTTTTGGCTTTATTTCTCACTTGACACATAACACCATGCCCAACCCCAGCCTGCACAGTGATGTTGGGAGGCCTGGGCTCATCTCCAGGTGCTCTCTCTGCTGAGGGTGACAAGTGGGACTGCACAAGTGCCATCAGCTCCAGGTGCCCCAGCACTGCACACAAACCTCTGCCAGCTCCTCAGACAAAGGCAGGGATCAGCAGATTGCTGCCCAGAATGAAAGGGCCACACATTGCCACTGAAAGCAAAGGAGGTCGATGGAGCTAACTAATCCTGATGAACCTCCTTCTAATTTGGTGAGTTTCACTAACAAATTTCCTTTATTTTTCCTGATGATATCACACATAAAATCCACATCTGTGTTTGTACACTTGAGCTAATGAGATCACCTAAAGGGATCAGCTCCAGTGCCAGCTTGCTGGAACCAACTGAAGAGATCTGTGTTGGCTCTTGGGCTGCAACATCAGACAAAGGATAGCAGACTGGGTGAAATTCCTTTGGGGAAAGGTTTAGGTAGGGCTCATCCTGTTGAGGAGGTGAGAAGATGACATCTGGAGGTTCCTTTCAGCCATATTCTCTAACATTTTGGGAAATGTAGAGCTAACATCCATTTCCTGTGAGAATGGGAACAAGGTCAGTCAACAGCCTAGAAGTGAAGATATCAGTAGTGATACTACTGAAAAGCCAATCTGTAGCCAGCCTGTAGCTCTCTTAATGAATATTTCTATTTCATTCTAGCTACCTTTCCTATTTAAATCTCAATTCCCTCCCAGCTCACATTCTAGCTTTGTAAATAGCTCCTCTGGTAAATGTGGGAGAGCTGCTGGCAGCAAGCCTCCACCTTCAATGTTGTGATTAGTTCTGCTTGGCTTCTGTCATCACTTGAGTGCATTGTAGCATTGTGCACATTAGGTAATGCCTTCATGGTGACTTGGCAATTATTTAACCACTGCCTTGTACCCCAAACTCCATCTTTCCCAGATAAATGAAACAAGCCCATCATTATCCATCCAGAGCAAGATGGGATTATCAGCACATCCATGTAATTCATGGGAAGACATAATAATACATTTTTAATATGCTTCAAGCTGGACTTGAAAATTAACTATCCTGCTGTGGAAGAAACTCCACAGATATTTGATGTTGGTTTTCAGGAGTGTCAAGGTTTAGGGCTGGGCCAACCATTTATCCAGTGACAGATTATCTCTATTATCCCCTTTGCCCCAGTGCAGGAAGGAAAAATGGACATTAACAGATAGATTTGTGGATTAGAAATGAAACTTAAACTGCTTCAATGAAAATAATAACAAGAAAATGAAATATATATATATATATATATATATACACACACAAAACCAATACCAGACCCAAACCACCCTTGATAGCTACCCTCACCTTCACCATTGATGCTGTGGCAGAAGGACTCAGCAGTAGATGGGAATCAGAATCAGGAGCTGGATCCTGCAACTGGAGTCAGGAACTCTTGGATTGAGATGGAAGGCAGAACAGAGAGAGTCCTGCAGCAGCAGAGCTGGGATGCTGAGCCCACCACGACTCAGATGCTCAACCTTCATAGAGTGCTGCTCCAGATGGAGCAACTCTTTTCCTTGAGCTATGTTGTCTGTTCATTCAGAACTGAGTGCTGAAAGGACTATTCATTCCTTCCATCAGCTTAAACTTATCTGGTCTATCTTTCATCTGCCTGCTGAGTTTATGAGGATTTCATCATAACTAAGGGAAAAAAAATAATTGATTAAATGAGTTTGATTAGACTTGGCAAAAATCGTGTTTAAACCTTCCTTCCCTTCCCTTCTCAACCATTCAAAACCATCAAAAAAGATCAGGACTACAAAAATTATTTCATAATCTGTCATTTGTTAATAATCTCTTAAAAGATATTGTCCTGCCAAAAAGCTTTGAGGTAACTACAGCAGCAGCTGCTGCTCCCCAGAGACTTGGTGTAGGTGGAGACAAGCAGATGGTACCTGGGCTTGAGAGTATTTGCCTTGCAGGATTGGTGCTGTGCCTCATGGCTCACAGACATGCAATTATTCCAGGAAAAAAAATAATATATATATCTCTATATATTTCCAGTTTCTCATTATTGCTTTAGAAGTTCAGAATCTGGGAGCCAGATGAATAAAACTATTTGCCTCTCTCCTTAGGGCCATGGGTTAGTGGCATGGTAGTGATGGGAATGGTTGGACTTGATGAGCTTAGAGCTCTCTTCCAGCCTGTGTGATTCTGTCTTTTTACTGCCTTTTTTTTTAGAGATGTGGCAGCAATTTGCAATCAGACAGCTCAGTGCAGTTGGAAATGTTTAATTTCCAGAAAGTGGTAGAGTTTTGGGCTCCTGTGGAGTCCTAAAGCCTGAAGCTAATCTAGAGGCCTCAGCCTTGCTTTCATTTAAGCCCTTGGCAAAATTCCCATTGACTTGAAGTGAAGCAGGATTGGCCCCATGTCAGAAAAGGAGTGTTATTAGGTTTAACATTTGAAAGCCACGAACACAAGGAGCAGACTTTACCCTTATTGTGATTGAGCACTTTGTGTCCAAATGCCTTTGACAGTAGAGGCAAACAAAGCAATGTGGTTTATCTTTTTAACGTTCAGACTGTGCTAGGCTGAGCAAAATGGGAGCTGCTTTCAATTAAATAATGCAATGAAAAGCAACAGGAGAGAATTGCATTTGGCAGGAGGAAATACTATATTTATCTCCTGCTAATCCAGTCCTTGGTTGATGGCTCCAGAGTCCTCAAGCAAATATAAATCCACATGATGCCCTTGCAAGTTCTAGCAGATTTTGCACTTGGGGCTCAGAGGTAGCTGAAAGATGTGTTAAAAATCCTGGAAGCAGGGAGCTTGTGGTCAGCCAGCCATCTGAGAAACCTCAGAGGTGCCAGTGAGTGAGCTTTGGGATGAAGCTGTGCACCAGCAATTGGTTGAAGAGAGATCCACAACAGAGGAGAAGAGCACAGGAAGGACAACAAAGATCATAGAATCCTAGACTCCTAGACTGGTTTGGGTTGGAAGGGACCTCTGGAGCTCATCTAGTCCAACCCCCCTGCAGTGGCCAGGGACATCCCCAACTAGAGCAGCTTGCCCAGAGCCCTGGCAAGCCTCACCTGCAATGCCTCCAGGGATGGCAACTCAACCACCTCCCTGGGCAACCTGGGCCAGTGTTCCACCACCCTCATGGGGAGGAACTTCTTTCTAATATCCAGTCTAAATCTAATCTTCTCCAATTTAAAACCATTGCCCCTTGTCCTTTCACTGCAGCCCTTTGCAAACAGGCCCTCTGCAGCCTGCTTGGAAGTTCCCTTTAGGTCCTGGAAGGTCACTAGTAGTTCCCCTGAAGCCTTCTCTTCTCCAGGCTGAACAATCCCAGCTCCCTCAGCCTGTCCTCAGAGCAGAGGTGTTGCAGCCCCTGAGCATTCTCGTGGCCTCCTCTGCACCTGCTCCAGCAGCTCCATGGCCTTTC
This sequence comes from Bucco capensis, assembly GCA_013396975.1. Taxonomy (NCBI): domain Eukaryota; kingdom Metazoa; phylum Chordata; class Aves; order Piciformes; family Bucconidae; genus Bucco; species Bucco capensis. The sequence goes on from VWZO01019248.1 coordinate 173,695, forward strand.
TGTGTTGAGGGCTCCAGAACTGGACCCAGTATTGCAGAGGAGGTGTGAGCAGAGCAGAGGAAAGTGGCACAGAGTAAAGATCTCCCACAAGCAGCTAAGTGAAAGTGCTTTGGAGGTTTCTGACATCACAGCTGTGAAAGAAATTCAGGTTTAGACTCAGGTATACAAAGCCCAGAGCTGGAAGAGTTGCCAGGATGAAAGGTTGCTCTAACCAGCTCTGTCAGGCATCATTTCCCTGAGGGATGGAGTTTCTTAGGCATTGTCCTGCCTATTGTACCCTGGGGGTTGCCTACTCCTGGGTTGCTCAAGTGACAATCTCTCTTTGTGGACACACTGATAATAATGAATGATTCATTCAGAATTATTCAGACTGAGTAAATAGTGCAGAATGGATATTCCTGAGTGTTTCACCACCTTATTCTCTACTTACACAGTGCACATTTTAAAGCATACCTGTGGCTTCCCAGAACCATTCAGTGCCTGTAATAAGAGGAATAAATGCTGGGAGGAGATTGATTAGGTTTTTACAGTTAAAAGTATATACTTGTTTATCTAGGACATAACCACTGTGTAGTCTTTGATGTGAATTTTTGAGAAGATTACAGCTCTTTCTCTCAAACCCCAATTTTAAATGCTGCCTTGTAATCTACTCTTGATGCTCTAACCATGCCTTTTTATAGCAACCAATTTGTAAATGGCTTTTGAGTCGTTTTGACTCAATGCCTCAGCCTGGGTAGCCACAGTCTCTTTGGACACTTTATTCTGCTCAGTGCCTAAATTACTGACAGCCCCAGATCTGGATGGGGAACTCCTGCCATGAAAAATATCCAGCCCTCAAAATGGCTGCTGCCTGTGCAAGAAACTGCTGGAAAGGCTGGAAGTGGCCTAGATATTCCCAATATTAACCATCTATTAAAGGAATCAGAAATCCATTTACCACTTAATGCCTTAATGACTCTGGAGCTGGTGGGATAAACACACCAGAAAATGCAGAGTCTGACTTCCTTGCCTCTCTCTCTCTCTCTGTTCTCTTCTTCATGAACTGTTGTTTACACTGAAATTTCCTGTGTGTCTTTACAGAAGTTCTGCTACCTCTGCTGGTAAATCCAGCTATTTTAATCTGTTTATGTGTTAATCCAACAAAAATGTGCTTGCTACATCCTCTGCTGGCAACACTTGGAAACATCAATTGGGTGTGCAAAGAGCTGACTCTGCAGTCATCTGGAGAAATCTAAAAGCTCATCTAGTGCAACCCCCCTGCCAGAGCAGGATCACCTAGAGCAGCTCACACAGCNATACTGCAGCATCCTAGAGCAAGTGTGTCTCCCCAGCCTCTGCCTAGAACAAGGATGAGTGGAGCCCAGTGTGGGTGAGAGGACTCAGGCAGTGCCAGGGCTCAGGTTGAGCATGGTTGGTTCTAAGCTAAGAGGTTTGCCAAGGTGCAGAGGGAAGGAGGCACTCAAGGTACAAATCCCAGACATGTGCTGCCTCCCTGATGTGTTGACATTGGTTAAATGTTGTATTGTTGGATGCTTTGTGTGTTTCCTATCATGGGGCCTGGATATTAAGGAATGGTGGGAAGCTACTGAACACAGTGTAGATTTATGAAGGAAATTCTACTGCCTAGGTCATTCAGAAATCAGATGAAATTACTCAGAGAATCCTTTCTGGTCTTCACATGAGGAAGTTTGTTACTTTGCTGACACTGGTGTTACTGAGGCTGTAGTTAGACAAGGTGGTAAACCTCTTTTAAGATGCTTATTACAGGATCAAAAACCCCGTGGCCATATGACACAAAACACTACAACAACTTCAGTCTGTCAGTTCCAATTTGTTCCAAATATTTTGAGTTCTTAGTACAACTTCAATCTGTCTTGACAGATCAGTTTTTAGCTCCTCCTGCCCACTCTAATTTAGTGCCGAATACACATCATCTGTTTATCCATGCTGGGGATAAAGCCTGGAATATACCCACAGCCTGTAAGCCATCAGAAATGTGCCTGTGCCTCATTCAGATCAGGTTTGTACCTTGGGATGATCCAGGAGCAGACAGATCTTTTGCTGTGGAAGCACAGCCCACGTGTGCCCTGTTGACAGAAATGGTCTGTGACAGAAAGAATTGGAAGTAGGAAAGCTGAGGGAAAGCTGAGGAGGAAAACAGGATGAGAGCTGAATTAAAAAGAAAAAGGAAATCAATAAACAAACAAAAAAAAACTCAACCAACCAAATATATTTAACAAAAGATGCGAAAACTACACACAGAAGTGCATGGAATGCAAATAGTTACACATAGTATAGAATCACAGACTGCTTTGGGAGGGAAAGGACCTTTCAAGGTCATTTAGTCCAACTCCCTGCAGTCAGCAGGGACATCTCCAACCAGAGCAGGATGCTCACAGCCCTAACTAACCTGAGCTGGGATGGTTCCAGGGATGAATGGGACATCTCCCACCTCTCTGGGCAACCTGGGCTAGGCTCTCACCACCCTCAGTGCAAAACATTTCTTCCTTCTCTCTAGCCTAAATCTCCCTCTTTTAGTTTAAAAGCATCAGCCCTTGTCCTGTCACAGCAGGCCCTGCTAAGAAGTCTCTCCTCATCTTTCCTATAGTTCCCTTTCAGCACTGAAAGGCTGCACTAAGGTCTGCCTGGAGCCTTCTCTTCTCCATCCTATTAGATATAAAGCATTGACAATACAGATTAAAGGTAATTCCAGTCTAGGCAGAAGGTCAGTGCAAAGCTCTTGACTTGGTGAAGGAATTACTGGGTGAAAATCTTGGATCTATTTTATGGAGACCAGGCCAAATAGAGTGAATCTTTCTGCTTTACTCTTAGTTGATGCTCAGCAATTGCAAGTCACTTTGGGGAAGCATTCTGGGCTGTACACAGAGACTCCAGCTCTGACCCTAAGTCTGTACAGCTGGAAACAAACAGGGGGCACATGCTGATAAAATGGGAGGAGATGCAGAAAATCTCATTAAACTCAAATGAAAGACAATTTGAGACTAAGGAGATCAAATATACCACATGATCCCATGAAATTAGCAACTGAAGAACTCTTGAGAGCAAATTTAGGCTTGACAGATTTCTGCTTGCTTTCCTCTAGCTGAATGTCCCCTTACAGGTGCAACTGCTTCATTGTGGGTGACAAGAGCTCTCCTCTTGCATGCAGATGTCCATCACAGCTAAAACAGCTAGAATTCACTGCTGGGAATATGTTTTAAGCTCTTTTCTCTCCTTCTTCTGGCTGCAAGGGAAAAGGAGAGGCATAAAGAAAGTGAGGGGAACAGAAACATCTCACCACCTGGGCCCTTGTTGCCTAAAATGAAGGTATTTGAGTTGTTCCTTCTTAGAAACTGGTGGGTAAGTAGCACATATAGTTAAAATCTCTAACAGTATCTCATCTCTGCATGGCTAGATGTCTTCTATGAACAGATTACCAAAGTAACAGCAGATGACTCTTTTCTAGCTGGCTAATTAGCAAGAGGAGGTGTTTATTGCAGGTCACAAAGTTTGGCACTCTCTTCATTTACAACTGCCAGAGGCTTTCCCAAAGAGCATTCCTTCTTTTCTCTCTGTCTTTGAGAAATAAAAGCAATCACTGAACCAAACAAAGGTAAAATGCAGGTTGGTGTAGAAAGGAGCTGGAGGCTAAAAGAGAAGAGAAATATAGCTGATACAGCACAAGTCCTATAGAGTGTGACTAGAAGTGGCTGAAATTTGAACTCTTGATAATTTCAGGTATTCTGACAGAGCTAAAATTTCATTCTGGTTCAGAAAAATACTAGGAATGTCCCAGAGGACAATTCCTTTCCTTGCAGGTGAAACAGAGAGTCATCCTCCAAAGACCTTTCCTTCCCCAAAGGGTTGTCCAGGCCTGCCCAGGGCAGTGCTGGAGTCTCCATCCCTGGGGGGGTTTCAAAGCCATGGAGATGTGGTGCTGAGGGACATGGTTAGTGGTGAGCTGGCAGTGCTGGGGAACAGTTGCACTTGATGATCTGAAAGGTCTCTTCCAACCAAAATGATTCTAGCTTTCTCTGCTTCTATGCTTCTCTTCATTTACCAAATGAAAAGGGTGTGAAATGAGCTTGTTAGCCTTTTAGTGATTAAAAACAAAGTTAATTGTGATGGAACACTAACCACAATTATGGTAATCAACTCTAAAATGAGAATGAATCCTTCATATTAGATTCAATTTTGTTAATGAGAAACTGGATTTAAGAATTGTTACTTGATTAACTAACCAAGAGATGTAGAGACAGAGGGAAAGGCTGCACAGAATAGACTCCAGTCCTTTGGGGAAAGGATAAATACTGCAATATTCAGCAGCAGCTGTGCTCTGCAGCCTCCCACTGCTAGATGTGTTTGGGAAAGAAATCTGGGAAGGAATCTGATGAGGAGAATCACAGAAGAATAGAATCAAGAAACCTCCTGAGTTGGAAGGACCCACAAGGATCATTGAGTCCAACTCCTGTCCCCACACAGGACAACCCCCAAAATTACATCATGTGCCTGAGGGTGCTGTCATGATACAAGCAACAGGATAGCAGTGTCAAGGAGGCAGAGTTCAGACTTGAGGGTTACAGGACACAGTTACTCTGCCTCTCTGGTGGTGCTCATCTCAGGCCCTGCAGGTTCTGACTTCCTTACATCAGCTACTTTCACAAAACTTCACTTATTCCCAGCCTGTGAACACAGATAACAGAGACCTCTGAGGCTGGATGTCTAAATCCCAGAATCCAGCATGGTAAGGGTTGGAAAGGACCTCTGGGGATCATCTAGTCCAAAGGCCCTGCTCCAGCAGGCTCACTCCCAGCAGCTTGCCCAGCATCACCTCCAGATGGGTTTGGAATCTCTCCACAAGCTCTCTGGGTAGCCACTGGGATCTCAGGACTGGCTTCACAGCTACATTTACTCCTGGGGACATCCCTGAGCTGTCATTGTCATTGTTGCAGGTTACTGCTGCTTCGTGGTGCCACAGGAACTAGCTAAAGGAATTCTTGGTGAGTTAGGCAGTGGCAATTAGGATTTGATTTCTTGGCTTTCCTGGTGGAGTTTATCTGAGTAGATGTGATCTTAATCTTCAGCTTTCTTTCCACTTTTAATAGAAACCAGCCTCAATGTTCACACATGTAGTTTCCCTTGCAGAGCATCTCCTTGCCTCCAACCCCCTCCTTGACTAAAGCAAACAGGGGTCAATATGATCCAGATGGAAACATCAGCAGATGGGAATTGTCTTTGTTTTTCCTTCTGTGCTGGGTAACAAACTCTGCCTGAAGCTCTAGAGCATGCAGACATCTAGTGGTTGGATAACAGAGTGCAATTAAGCATCTTGCCAGAACACCTTCATGGGACACATCATCATCACCTCACATCCTGTTGGAAACAGATTCTTCAGCCCTGCAAGTCCTTTCTTTCATTCACCATGACCTTAGTCAGAGATATTTTGAGATGCTCTGGCCTGGTGGGTTTCTAGGATTTCATTTGAAGTGGTTTGGAACTGGTCAAACTAGAAAATGCCAAGAAATGAGGCAGGTTACAAACGCTGCAGCACATCTGCTAAATCACAGCCTCTCATTTCCCACTGAGGCTCTTTGGGTTTTATTTGCCTCTTGAGCAAACATCTCCTTATCTCTGTGAATTTTTCATCTTTCTAAGCCATGAATAAATCTTCCCAACTACCTTTGGTTTGCCTTTTAACTTCTTCAACCACCTAGAGGATTATCCAGCCAAAAACACCAAACCTTTTTTCTAATTAGCATTCAAGAGGATGAAATCTCCTTCCAACTGCTCTGTGGTGCATCAAACAAAAACCTTCCCAACATGAGGTTAAACACACATTTTCCACAACTGCTTTATACCTGCTAGTTGGAATCCTGCTGACATGCTCTAGTCTAGGCAGTTGCTTGTGTTTCACTGACTTCTCAGAGCTTTCATCTCTTTCATGCCCACCACTGTCAGATGTTTACATGGGAGGCACTTCAGAAAGCACTGTTTGTAGTGTATGTTTATATTGAAACCTCAGGGAGGCAAAGTGTTTATGTCTCTGTAAGATCAAGATGGTTTTGTCTTCATCTCAGACACAAGCATCACCTTAACTAATAAGCCCAAGAGTTTCTTATGTGCTAGAAGCTCTAACCTTCTCAAGTGCTTCACTTGTAAAATAGAATGATGACCTTATTTTCTTCATTGTCCTCTGGTGGGGGAAGGTAGCCCAGCACAGGGAATGTGGTGAACAGTCAGGGTTTGGAATAAGGAATAAGCAGGCAGTTCCCTGGCACTGGTGGCAGAAGGGCAGGAGTGCAGCAGACGTGGGGAACAAGACTTGCTAGATGTGGTTTCTAACCACTGGTTTGGGTCTGGGTTGGTCAGATGGTTTTACCCAGCCCAGAATGAACCACTTCCACCAGAAGCCAGTGCAGATGGAAAGAGAGAAGGACTATTTCCAACCACATCCCTTACTCATGGCTTGGACTGGATGCAGAAGGACTCACTGAACTTCTCCCGACACAGCACTGCCACTGTGGGCTGCCCAAGCTGCAATTGGAGTGGGTGTCTGCTGTGAAGGGACTGCTTGTTAGAGTTAGACCCAGTCCTAAGGACAAAATACAGTTACAAGTATTTTTACCAGTGGGTTTGGCTTTGTTTTCTCTCTCTTTCAAAGGCAAGCCTATAAAAAACCCAGTCTGACAAATGTCAAGACAAACTCACTAAGCTGAGCTGTAGTATTTATTCAGCTAGAAGTTCCCTGCACGAGGCAATCCAGGGAAAAACAGCAACCACAGGAAGGGAGCACAGGAAAGGGAAGTAATGCACTTTTTGCTGGAGACATGACATCATTTTCTTTGCAAGCTATCTGGATTTCACAGGAAGAATAATATCAGCCAGCTCTAAGATAAGGAAGATGTTTATTTAGAGAACAAATCTAGTTCAGATTTCATCATAATGTCAATATTTGCATTATTAATACTACAGTTGTTCTCACTGAATACTCAGGAGTTAATGGCACCTTGTGTGCAAAGGGAAAAGATCTTCTGAACACTATTCTGTGCTTAGGAGCTGGGAATTGCCAGGTTCACAACTCCCTGCCCTAGGGAAGATAGGGAGTGCTGGAGGCTTTGGTGATCTGGGTGTTTGGGACTCATTGCTGAAGGAAGAGGAGGAACAGCTGATGAAGCTGTTACAAGGACATTATGGAAGTGCTGCAGAAGATGGAAAGTGTGGGCTTAGCCAGCACTGAAATCTTGAAAGCCTTGACTAGATAACTGGAGAATCCCAGCATGGTGGAGTTTGGAAGAGACCTCTGGAGATCATCTAGCCCAACTCCCCTGCTAAAGCACAGTGACCCAGAGCAGGTTGTCCAGCTGGGCTTGGAATCTCTGCACACAAGGAGACTCCCCAAGCTTTCTGGGCAGCCTGAACCAGGGCTCTGCACCCTCACACCAAAGATTTTCCTCCTGGGTTGCAGTTTGTGCCTGTCACTGGGCACCACTGAAATGGGGTTATACTTCCTTCAGTTTGAGTGGAAGGTGGAAAGGGATTCCTTAAACATAAGCCTAAGAAATACAAGTTTCTGTAGGCCCAAGCTGCCAATTGCTACTGTGCTAAGCCCAAACTAAACAGATGACTTCATGGTGGGCTGCTGACTGTGCCTTTATCACAGGGCAGCTGTGTGTCTGTCCAATGGAAGCCCATGCTTCTGCAGCACACCCAGCTAGGAACACAGGCAGTAGTCAGCAGGACCCACTCCCCCAGCTGATGGCTGGTGGGAGGGTTTGTCTTATTGCTCCTGCTGTCCCTAATATCCACATAAAAGACTCAGGGAATGCATGGCCCATCACTCAGCAGCAGCTCTCCCTACAACCCATGGTGAGGTGGGTTAAAGCTGTCTTCTGACACTGCATTTCCCATTGCCTGCTGATGCCTTGCTGATTGATGACTCCAAAGGAGTAACCTCCCCTTTGTGAACCTTTGCTTTGCATCTCCATTGTGCCCAGGCCTGGAGCTTGCCATCTGTGGCCTTCTGCCTCTCCCATAAGTCTCCCCACAGACCAGCTCTTCCCATGGTGGATCTCATGGAAACCAAAGCTACTGATGTCAGGAGGAGAGAGTTACAAACTTTTAGGCTTGAGTAAGCTTCTAATGAAGTGGTCTGAAAGCAGGATAACAAGAATGGAAAGTCCTTAAGACTAAAGGATCACAGTATCCCAGTATGTCAGGGGTTGGAAGGGCCCTAGAAAGCTCATCTAGTGCAGCCCCCCTGCCAGAGCAGGATCACCTAGACCAGCTCACACAGCAATGTGTCCAGGCAGCTCTGCAATGGCTCCAGACAAGGAGACTCCACAGGCTCCTGGGCAGCCTGGGCCAGTGCTCTGGCACCTGAACTGCAAACAAGTTCCTCCTCGTGTTAATACTAAACCTCCTATGCTCCAACTTGCTCCCATTCCCTCTTGTCCTACCATTGGATGCCATTGAGCAGAGCCTGGCTCTCTCCTCCTCACACTCACCCTTCACATATTTATAAGCATGACTTTGGGGGTTAAAATAATCAGAAACAAGACACAGTAATTAAGAGCAGTACTAAAGACAGCAAAATTCTGTCAACCTTTGTAGCTAATCCCTCATGAGGCTTTCTTCACATAAAGCAGAGACTGATTTGGACAAAGATCAAGCCATTGAGGTGTCTGCTACATAACCTGTGAGGATTTTAGCACTACAAACCACACCTCTAAAAGGAGAACTGAAATGTAATCCAGGACCTCATTAGTATCATGAATTAGGTAATAGTGCAATGAATTAGCTATGTGATGGAGCATGGGTACAAAGATTTATGGGGTGTAAAATCAGCTAACCAATCACACAGAGCTGCTTTGTTATTTGCACTGCACAGAAGCTGCTGCTGCTTGAGCTAGCAAGCTGCTAGCTTTGAGAATTAACTCCTAGCACCTTTTGTGTGCAGGACTGGGATAAAGCAAAGATTTCAACTCTGTGAAGAACTCTTTGGTAGGACATCACTGCTGCCCATCACACTCCTGCCTCTGCCCTTCCAACAGATCTTGGTGCTGTGCAGGAAGCAGAAGCTGTGAGCTTGACTGAGCTGGCTCCCACTCCCCTTCCCTCCTCAGTCCTCCCAGATGTGTCCTGTGTGGCCCAGGGTGACAAGTCAGTGAGCTCAGGGCATGCAGAGCACCTCCCAGAGCATCATCCTCAGCAACAAGTGCAACTGTGACAACTCACAGGAGGACAAAGGCTGATCATTTTCTGCCTGAACTGAACTCTTCTTTGCATAGCTCCACGACTCACCGAGTAGAAAACCAGATGATTCTGTTTATTCAGTTAATTGTCCTCATTTCAAATTGTCCTTTATTTCAGCATGGTTCCTAGTAATGCAAATGTCCCCCAGCTTTATGTGAAGTGCCTAGGTTTGGCAGAGAAGTGTTCCTTTCTGCCCTCAAATTAATTCTGAAGCTGTGTAATACTCTCTGTGAACAAACAATGTTTTTATTAGCTTTACAGAATGCACCTCCCCTCTACAGAGAAGATGGGGACTGACAGCCCAGGAGATGACAGAATAAAATGAAACCTAACATTCAAAACAATGATGAGTATTGCTACAGATTAACATTCATACCAAGCTTAGAATGAGTGCTCTTTGGATCACAGACAACTATTGAATGCCAGAGCAAAGAAACTAGAGAAGCAATGATAATTACCATTTAAAAATAGTTAACTGTGTGAATTGGAAGATTGGATGTGTTCTCTTCTTTGAACATCCAGCCCCATTCCCAGAATTTCCCTGGACCATGTGGACAGCCCAACTGTCACAGCTGTCTATCAAGGCTGAATGAGATGAAGACAAACAATACAGGCTTTGTGGTTCAACTGAAGCAGCAGCCTCCAAAGTTTCCTTTTCTCTTCTGAGGGCACTGTGGGAGCATTGTCTTCCCCCTCTCTGGAAAGAGAATGGAACAATTATGTTACTGAAATTCCTCCACAGTGGGTCTGAAAGACTGTTTATGTCCAGCTAGGGAGACAGGGAAAGCTGAAAGCTGGGATTTCATGACAGCAGGTGGGGGAAGTTTCAGGATATATACTTCAGTGACATAATGGTCCTGATTCATCTCTTACAGGGTGAAGGCAGTGCTGGATGATTTAGTGTCAGTGCAGGAAATGGCAATAAAAATGCACAGTTAAATGCAGTGGTAAAATGATTAACTTGAAACAAAGCTTTCTAATTGGCTCTCTGAATCAATCAGGTAATTGATTCTAACGTGGTGAGCATGGTGGTAAACTAGAAAGGAAGATAGATTAGTCACAGGGAAGTTTTTACTGTCAACTATTTTAGGGGCCAGCTCTCCTGGGAGGGCTCAGGAGATAGAAAGCAATCACTCACTTTGTCCCTCCTAAAAGCAGTAATATTCTTCTCCATTAGCAACAGAGGTAAATCAATAGTTGGTTTCATGCAAACACATATTGATGTGCTTCAGTAGAACCTTAGGAACTCAGCTGCTCAGGTTGCCCCAGTGCTCTCAGGTCAGAAGTGGTAGGTCTGAGAGTGACAATCCATCTCATTCTGCTGTACTAACCATCTCCTTTTCTCCTGAGGTTACTCTAGTGCTAACTAGAGCTCAGTATGTCCACAAAAATGGGGAGTGCTTGGGTGCAAATAGTCACCAGCTGCTTTTGGGAAGAGTCAACACAGCTCTGGATCTTTCTCTTACAGAGGCAGGGACTGTGCCATGATTTCCACATCCTCCCTGCTTCTCAGGCAATTACCTCAAAATCATAGAATCCTACAATCATTTTGCTTCAAAGAGATCTTTAAGATCATCAAGTTCAACTGTTAACCCAGCACTGCTAGGTCACCACTGAACCATGTCCCTCAGCACATCCTGGAGATCCCTCCAGGGATGGAGACTCCAGCTCTGCCCTGGGCAGCCTGGGCCAGGCATGGACAACCCTTCTGAGGAAGAAATTGTTCCTAATCTCCAACCTAAACCTTCTTTGGTGCAACTTGAGGCTGTTTCCTCTTGTCCTATCACTTGTTACCTAAGAGAAGAGACCAAACCCCCACCTCACTCCATCCTCCTCTCAGGGAGATGTAGAGAGGGAGAAGGTCGCCCCTGAGCCTCCTCTTCTCCAGCCTAACCAACCCCAGTTCCTCAGCTGCTCCTCAGCACACTTGTGCTCCAGACCCTTCCCCAGCTTCCTCGCCCTTCCCTGGCCACACTCCAGCACCTCAGTGTCCTTCTGGGAGTGAGGAGTCCAAAACTGAACTCAAGATTCAAAGATGAGTTCAGGACAATCCCTGCCCTAGCCCTGCTGGCCACACTGGTGCTGATGCTATTAGTTTAGCATGGTAGAAAAATCACTCTTAATCAAGAAGAAAGGAATTACCCTTAAAAATGATTAACAACACTGCCAGTATATCCAATCAGTCTTGTGTCAGACAACACCTTGAGTGTTTCTGTAACAAACACAACTGAGATCTTGAGACTGACTCTTAATTAGGCTCCTTTCCAAAAGTAATCCATTAATACAATAGCTGCCCAAATCCCTGCTCAACTTCATTTCACTGACTTTGATTTTTGGATTAAAAGCATTAAGCTTGAACTAGTGAAAAATGCACAAAATGTGCATCCGATTAAGGAGTAATTAGATCCTCAATCACCCTTACATCACACTTGGGATTGTTCAACCAGGAAGAGAGATACTACTCAGTGCAGCACATAAAACAGGTTTCTTAATTAGTTGAGCACTAATTGAGATTGAGAAAGAGTCCATGTGTCACAACATTAGTTTGCCTACATGGAACCTTAAGAACACAAAAGGTTTTGCCTGGTGGGGTTCTTTATAGATCACACAACATCCCCAAAGAGAAGCTTTCAGGATCAGTGCCACAAAGCATAAATACTTAGGAAATCTGAGAGCTATTCTCACCATGTCTATGGTTTAAAACAAAAGAAATGCTAAGGTCAATGAGAATTCAGAAATCATCCTCAGAATGTGAAAAAAATCAGGTTTTCAAGAACAGTTATTTCTAATTCTTTCACATCATACTTTTATGTACTGATTCCTCAGAGAGGATATATTTTTTTCTATTCTTTCATATCATACTTTTATGCACTAAGATTCCTCAGAGAGGACTGGGATTAAATGCAGGACTGTAACTTTATCTCAGTCATAGGAGCAGTGGCAGGAGCACAGATAGAGCCAGGCTGGTGTGTTTTTAAGAGCCAAAGGTTCCAGTGCTCCCATAGTAATCAACAGAAGCACATTTCACAGAGGAGATAGAGGAAAACTTCAGTCAAAAGGATTATTTCTTCAAAGTCTGCCCAAACTTTTGAGAAAGTGCCAATAAATGGAGTATGGAGAAATGAAATAGGATGGCCAGGAGAATATGCCTTGCCATCTGATAGGGAGGAAATAAGATGCCCCACTGCAGCAGCCTTAGGACAAGATCCCTAGCCAAGATCAAAACCTTTCTTCTGCTCCTTCAAAGTAGTCAAATCTGCTTTCTGGAGAGTTTTTCCACCTCTTTTGTCTTACCATATTCCTTGCCATTATTGTCTCACACGATGCTTCTGTTTTTCTTACAGAAGCACCTTACCTTCTCCTCCTTAACACTAGGTTAAACCAAAGAAAGTATATGATTTAACAAAAAAAACCCAAGAATAGGGGTGGCAAAAGCAGTTTAACACTGCCTACACATTGCCATTATCCTGTCCCTTCCTCCAAAGAGCAGCTGAGAGCATGGTCAGGCATGGATTCAGGGGCTCTGAAAAGAGAAGAGAGTGCCTTCTGAATCCTTATCATCCCTGAAACACCTTGCAACCATTCCATGGAAAGGTCACCATCTATTGAGTCTACATCTAGTTCCATGGGTATTTAAGAATATCTAGCTAACTAAAGTGTCTCTTTGCTTTTCCTGAGCTCTGGGGATGCATCAAAACCTTTTCAATATTAGAGTAAGTGTTCTTTTGTAGCACTGCTCTGTCATAAACTGTGGCCAGACACTTATTGACCTCCTCTTAGTAAATGAGAGCAAGGTGACTTCAGTGTCCTGTGCATGGAATCATGCTTACACACCTTGATTGAGAAAGAGATGCACTGAAGTCAGGAGCATCATCAATTCCAGTGTCTGAAACCACACATCTCCCTCATTCACAGACAAAGCTGTTCCAAGAGGAGAAAGGCATCTCTATCTAATCAGTCATACAAGGATTAAAGAGAGGGTAATAAATCCATTGCAAATCACAAATACACCACTGAAAAAGCTTCTATCCATTAGGTAAGTCCCCAAATAAAACAGCCTGCTGGAATACTCACAGCTCACATGTCAGGGCTCATATTGCCAAAAAACTAATCTTTAATACAATGGAAGAATTAAGGTTTTTCTTATTTGCCCTGCAAGGATCAGTCCATAACTAGCTGAGCCCTACAGTGAGGACTATCATTTTATATTAAAAATTCCACCATTTGGGAATTGAAAGTGTAGCTTCTTTGGTGCAGTATGGCCAAGATAAATCTTATTCTTTAAAACAAATCTTCATGAGTATTGACAAATGAAATAAAATTGCAGACATGAAAGCAAAAGGGAAATTTTTACATTTCAATTCCAGCATTGTAAAGGAAACTCTTCCATGCTTAACATTCAAGCTCAGCATGTCAAGTAATTTCACTGTTAGAGACCTGAATTACCTGCACTGGCCTGAGGGCATTAGTCACTCTTTCAGAAAAAATTGTACTTTAATATTGCTATGATTTTTCCCAAGTAATTTTTATGCAGGAGCCAAGATGAATTTGAAACATTCATTTCAAGATGAAAGTGATGACATTTGGTGACTGCAGAGAGCCATGTAATTGAGAATTGGGCTTCAGGATGTGCCCAAAATTAAATATGGGAATGAGAAAACAATAGTAATAAAAGGACCAATGTTTTGCTTTCTTTGCTTAGCTCCTGGGGAAGCAGATATTAAATAGGGTTATAAAATACAAATAAGCCCTTCCTTCAGAATATTTAGATGCAGGCACTATACTGAATGCTTACACTGCATGGAAAGATCAGGAAACTGTTGGCCACTGCCCCATTGCATTTAATAACTTCTGTCACACACAGGAGGAAAGAATCTTAATAGAGGGCTGGAGCACCTCTCCTATGAGGACAGGCTGGGAGAGCTGGGATGGTTCAGTCTGGAGAGGGAAGGCTCCCAGGAGACCTTCTGGTGGCCTTCCAGGAGGCTACAAGAGAGCTGGGGAAGGACTTGTTAGGATGTCAGGCAGTGCTAGGACTAGGGGGAATGGACACAAGCTTGAGGAGGGGAGATTTAGGTTGGCTGTGAGGCAGAAGTTGTTGCCCAGGAGGGTGCTGAGCCACTGTGCCAGGTTGCCCAGAGAGGTGGTGGCAGCCCCAGCCCTGGCAGTGTTGCAGGCCAGGCTGGCTGGGGCTGGGAGCAAGCTGCTCTAGTGCCAGCTGTCCCTGCCCAGGGCAGGCACAGGGGTTGGGGCTAGAGGAGCTTGAAGGTCCCTGCCAACCCTGACAATTCCATGATTTTTGGAAACAGTGAATTATCAATCTCTTCTAGGGATTATCTGCTGCCTGATCAGTTCTTAACTTCATACAAAGTTAGGGCCTGGACTGAGAGCATGTTCTGAGGAGGCTCAGCTCCACCACAGAGCCTGATGTGAGGTGAGGAGTTCCATCACCAACCTAGAAAGGGCAAGTGTTTTCATACCAAACTATTCCAGCTACTATAGAACCAACAGTGACCAAATCATTATACCACAGGATAAAATAAAACAGTCCAGTGTCACAATTTACAACTGTGGCAATACAACATCAGCTGAAAGTGTTTTTTTTCTTCTTTAGTTGAATCTCCTCTATGAAAACTAACTCAATGTTCTGATTTTTTCTGCCAAGCTTTCGCTTACCTGAAATAAAGATTTATTGTTGTTCTTCCTCTTCTGCTACTGAAATGCAGCCCTGATGACTCTATCACTAAGTGGCTGAGTTGGTCTGAAGTTATCTCCTAGGATTCCATCCGAGCCTTCTAGAAGCTCAGCACCTTTGACATGTGTCCTGAGGCGACGGAACTCCTCTATCTGAGGGACAGAAAAGCAGCTTAGCCATGTTCTTCACCAGAGGACTAGTGATCAAAATCAGCCTTGTCCAGCCACTTTGACACCTGGGAGTGTTCAGGTACCAGATATATACCACTAGGCATCATTAATAAATGTTACGCTATTTGTCAGTGCTGTCAAAATGTTTAACATAGTAAGAGAAAAAGAACTTTGATGCCCATGGTTTGGCAAACATTTCCTTTGCTTCTTCAGAACTTCTTTTGGCATCTATCAACCTCTTAGCCACTGTAGATTATATCCTGTCAATCAACCTCACAGTTGGGACATGCAAGTAATCCTTCTGCTCTTCCTCAAACAAGTGCATTTCAGGAATCACTTGGTCAACTACAGATGGGTTTGGATTTCTTCCAGTGATTTATTTTTTGCCTGAAATTGTTGCTTCATTTAAGTAACAAAATATTTTCTACAGCAGGAAAATGCTGAGCTTTAGATGAAGACTGTTGACATTTTCTATGGCAAAATAGGGTTTTTCCCATCAAAGCAAAATATCACTTTAGAAGATTCTGGAGATGCAGGTGCAAAGTGTGTTTGTTGAAATGGCTTTTGTAAAGATAGCATCTTTCAGCATCTGAATCAAACTGCAAAGTCTGAAATAACCATAGTTTAGGAAAGGAGACTGAGAGACTTCTAATGGACACAGATGAAGGAGAGAGAAGAGCAAACTCTCTGCAAAGCTGGCATTTGAGAGCTGTCTCCTACCATGTTCTGCCCCAATCTCTCCAGTGAAATCTTTCCCCAGGAGATGCTCCTCACAAAGCAGCTTCCAGTTTCTTCAGTCAGGTAAAGCAGGGCTGACCTAATCCCTGAATTTATCACCTTTTATACTTCTTTCCTTCTATTTGCACATGCTTCAGAGTAGGAAATGAAAATGAACACATTCAGCTTGAGGGATTCAATGAAGCCCCCATTCCTCCAGCTGGGATTGACAGACTGGGGCAGAACATTCCTCAGGAGTTCTCATTGACTTTACAGGGATTATTTGTAGACAGATTTGAACTGTTTTCTACAGAAAGGCTCACATGACTGTTAGATATCATTTAAAAATAGCTTTAAAATACGTGCATGTGAAATCAAGTTTAAACAGTCTCCATCTGACATTTATTATAAGGCAGAATTAAATAAGAGGAAGTTAAATATAGCTCAGTGCAATATAGCTATGTTAACATTTTTCATTCTCCAGGACATAGTGCCTCCCTGTGCTTCTCTGTTCCTTTAACATCAAAAAGCAGTGCTATTTGAAAGCTGACAATTACAAAGACTTGAATTCCTTTTGCCCACTGACTTCTTTCTTCTTCTTTCACTTCACTAAAGAATTCCTTTAAATGCAGATGATGAATGATAACCAGGTTCTTCATCTCTGACCTTTGCATTGCTTTCAGTCACTCAAAGCCTTTAACCTTTACTTGAAAAGCCATGCACTGATCTAATGGGATCTTGCAGGAGAACAGATCTGATGTCCTGAGATGTCTCTTTGCACGCTATAACCTTTAGCTCATGACCATATCCCAAGGTCACTCCAAGCCCAGCTCTTACCTGCACTTGGGACACAGTCAAAGGGTAACGGAACAAGATCCAGGTGACACCTTCACTGCAGGGGGGAATGGTCAGAGAGCCCTCATACACCCAGTAGTCACGGAGGAGAGGGTCTGAAAGGAAAGGAAATTGGGGAATTTGAATGCTCTTCATGAAGATAATTGTGTCTTTCAGCTAGAACAGCCATGGGCTTGCTTGTCTGATGAAGTTAGTACGCAGCGAGCTAAGCTAAGCTGTGAATTCACAACCTGCCAAGCACTGCCCACTGCTTTCTCAGGTGATGTTGATGACCTTCTGGTCATTATATGACTGTGATTTCTTCCTGTAGATGAGTCTATTTGAAAGGTGTACATGCCACTTTGTAGATGAGAAAAATAACATGCACAACTCTAAACTGACACAGCAAACAAGTAATATGGTGGGGAAAGAACTCCTGTTAGTGTCAAAAGCTACAAGAGGCATCCCATGTAGAAGGCAGAGGGGCTGTGGTGATCAAATTTTAACTGATTTGTACATTTAGGCTATGTCTCAAGGATAAATTCATTTCATTTTGTCAGAATAATTGAGTGAAAGCCAAACTTTTCAGTTCACAGTTCTAATGCCATGGAGGTTTTGAGATGCACTGGTGCCTCCTAGCTCTGGAAAAGTGAGCTGAATTTCAACAGGGGGGGAAATCCAGGTTTATTTCAGAATAAACTTGTCTTAGTGAGATTATAAACTTACTCATAGGTTTATACATAACTGTTAAACAGTTGTCTCTCAAGAAAACATACAATGCTTTATGCAAGCTGAGTTTTAACTCTATGTACAACACATTTGATTTTAACTGCTTTAATTCCTCAGAGATTCCACTGCATGAAGTGAGTCTACACTGGGCTTTCTTTTCCTCACAAATGACTCCCTGACACAGCTTAAGGAGTAAAAGAGGGGACAAGAAACAAACCTAGAGAGGAGCTGGAGACAAAAGGTAAGAAGAGCTAGGGGAAGGTTGTGACTAGCTTGACAAAGACAGAACGGGAGATTGGAGATGAATAAACTTGTTTGGTTTGCCTAACCTTTTCCTGCCCTTTCCCTTCTAGCTCAGGGGAATATCAATACAATTAAATCTTGCTAATGAGCCTGTGATTGTCAGTGAGTAGACTTTGGTGTGTTGGTGTGATTGTCTTTCTCATTGAAAGCAAGCTTCATCCTCAAACACTCAGAGGTTAAGAAGTGCAAGAATTCCTTCAGCCCATCCTGTGCATGCATTGTGATAACATCTTGGGATGTGATCATGGGTGTCTTTTCTGGAGAACCTTTCCTCAGATACTTGCAGAGATGGATGATTCTTTTGGAAAGCATCTAACTATTTTGGGTTTCTCAGTACAATAGGTGAGCCTGGCTCTTCTTTTCACCTGCTACTCAAATCCTGCTTGTCAGAAGGACTACTTTTGCTCATTTTTCTTATTTCTAATGCACTCACTTCTTCAGTGTCTGAGTGCTTCACAAGCATGGATTAATGTTTTCCTTCCAACACCCCAGTGTGGTGAGGCAAACAGATAACCCCCACAGGTTAAGGCTGGGGACCTGAGGCACCGAGAAGTTAAGGTCAAATGCATCTATTTAGCTGAGGTGTTCAATATGAGATGCTTAGAACCTGATTTCTCAGAGTAGTTAACTCTCTCTAGCACTCAGTGCAGTCAGAGCACTGCTCCCAGTGACTTCAGTTGGAGGTGTAAGCACTCAGCACTTCTGCAAACCAGACCCCATGCTCTCAAGTCGGGCACCTAGAAAATGAGGAACACACAGTTAGAGATGACTTCTGGCAATTTGGGTTTATGTGACTTGATCAGCATCAAACAGGAGCTGTGAGGCAGGGGTCCTGGAAGAAATCACCTATGGTCACACCATGAAAGGATGTCTTACAATGCATCTGCATGAAGGGGCACAGGCAGCCTTAATTCCTGCAATTCCTAACTGCTGAGCACTTGATTTTGCAACCCAAACACTGTTCTTTCGGTATCGTTAATATAGGTTAATGCAGGCCTGGATTACTTTGGAAGGTTCAAGATCTTGCCACTAGGACACGGAATTTAGCTCAGGATTCCTTGCAGAAACATTTGTCTTGTAGAACTGGACCTGGTAGAGGAAGTGGTTGCTCCTCACTGTCACTCTTCAACTTGCTCTAGGAATTTGCATTTGCCTCCCGCTGTCACTAGTCACACAATGACAGAATGGTAGGGGTTGGAAAAGACCTCTGCAGATCATCTAGTCCTTGTATGCTATACAACTGACATTGCATTGCTGCATTGTCTTTTGATGCTGCCAAGAAGCTTCCATGGAAAGGAAGCTCTGTGGAGAAAGATCTGGGAGTGCTGGTGGGCAAGTTCACCAGGAGGCAGCAATGTGCTCTCATGGCTAAGAAGGCCAATGGCATCCTGGGGTGCATTAGGAGTGGGAGCAGCAGGTCAAGGGAGGTTCTCCTCTCCCTCTTCTCTGCCCTAGTCAGACCACATCTGGAGCACTCTGTCCAGTGCTGGGCTCTCCAGTTCAAGAGAGACAAGGAGCTACTGGAGAGAGTGCAGCAGAGGTTAGGGAGATGCTGAGGGCACTGGAGCATCTGTGTGAGGAGGAAAGGCTGAGAGCCCTGGGGCTGCTGAGGCTGGAGCAGAGCCAGAGGGGAGCTGCTCCATGCTGAGCAAGAGCTGAAGGGTGCAGGGGGCAAGAGGCTGGGGCCACACTCTGCTCAGGGGTGCCCAGGGCCAGGCCAAGGGGCAATGGGCACACACTGGAAGCCAGGGAAGTTCCACCTAAACATGAGCAAAACCTTCTTTGCTGTGAAGGTGCAGAGCCCTGGCCTAGGCTGCCCAGAGAGCTTCGGGAGACTCCTCTGCAGAGATTCCAAGCCCAGCTGCTCTGAGTGACCCTGCTTTAGCAGAGGGGTTGGACTAGATGATCCCCAGAGGTTCCTTCCAACCCTGATCATACTGGGATTGTGTCAATGGCTGTCCTTACACTTCCTATTTTAAGCCAGAGGAGTACACATTGCTCCTCCTCCAGGTGGGATGATGCCACAGCATTGCCAGCAGTGCATGCACTACACTATCATGTCCCACTCACACAACAAAGTTCCAAAGGGACTTGATCCTTTTCCCTGCTAGCATGACTAGGTATGACCTTATGGGACTCACTTTCAGGCTTGCAATTAGGCTGTGCTTTAGATCAGGATTGTCTCAGCCTCTGCAGTTAGCTACTAATCCACAGACAGAAAAGTAAGCAAAGGCACCTACCTGGCAATAAAGAGTTGGGATTAAAACAGGGTATTGTTTTGGACTTTCCCTGAAAAAATGAATACAAATCAATCTTATCTCTAGTTTCTTATCAAAATGACAATGAGTGGAGAGGTAAAACACACTGTGTGTCCTTATTAAGCCTTGAATTCCTGTGCAAAGCAACCTCAGCAATAGCCCCCGTGCAATCATCATTGAATTTGTCCTTGCAGCTACACAAACACACTTTTTTATTCTAGCTCTGATTTTACTTCTAAGGTTATCTCAGCAATTTGTTAACTTTCTGCCTTTAGTACCTGGGCTCCTTCCAGGTCCCAGCCTTGAAATTAGAATCATGAAATTCAGAAGTTTCATATAAAATGAGTTTAAAAAAACAGGGCCAATGTGAGCTTATCCTTGACCAATGTGGATAACACTTAAAGCTGGTTCCACATACTTAATGCAAGAAACTTTGATGTATGTCCAAAGTCTGTTTGATGCTGACCCTCTGAAAGTTGTTAGTGTAACAGGCTCACAATGACAAGGCTTTTCATGACCTTCCTCTACTTGCCTGTCCTTTCACTGCTGAAACTCCAGAGTTCCACAGGCTATTGTTTCCCCTGACACCTTCGTAAACAATGAGTTTGTAATAACAAACATCATGACTGAAGTTTACTTTATATTATTTCACTAAAAGATTTCCAACTTCCTTCTAGTAACAGCTTCTAAACTTCAGCATCCACAAAGTGAATGGCTGATCTCCCCAGACCAAGCCAGAACAGCTCATAAATACATCTCAACATCCTTTAAAATCAAAGGGAAGTATGATCATTTCTCTGTTACAGATAGAGATCATGAAACAGAGAGATGGAAATAACTTACCCAAGGTCATTTAAGATCCTTTTAAGAATTTAAGATCCCATCTTAATGGAATCCATTTAAGATCCCATCAACATTCTGGAGAGCACTCCTATCCTCTCAGTCCTGTGAGGCTTTATTATCTGTCCTTCAGGATCCCCACACACAATCCACCTGACAATGTGGCACTGTGTTTGTGCTGATTTCCCACTGCCAGTTACTATGGGTGCTCAGTTCATCTATATTCTTTTCCTCTTCCAAATTAAAAGCAGGTCAGTTTGGAGATACAGCTGCTGCTGTTCACTAAGCATGTTGCTGTGCTTGCAGCCCCAGGGACTCCAGGATAATCCCTGAGAAGGCAAGTTATTGGTGATCACTTACTGGTACAGCAGATGAAACTTTGTGGGCAGCAGGGAAGGAAGTAACTACACAGAATGTGTGTTATCTGCAAACTGTGAAATGCTGAGGTTCTGATGCAGGTCACTCCCAGATGTAGCTTTACTACAGATAGCTCTGAAACCCTCCTCTGGGATGATACAGATCCTTTGCTCACTTCACTCTCTCTCTCTGGTCAGTGAAGGAAGCATTTCTTCAGGCAATGCCTTACCTTGTACTGAATGTCCTGGAGGATTTCAGTCACAGCCTTCAGGCCTACATGTTCTTTTCCTATCTGAAATACAGCAAGCCAAGAGGAGTTTCAGTATTCTGCTGCTTTCAGAAACAGTGCAGTCCCAACAGTAAGTTCTGCACTTGGTTTTAGTTAAGCTACACAACCTTGTGTTAACCAAATATACTGATCCATGGCAACTCCTAACAATTAAACCACTATAAAGCCACCAGCCAAAAGGAAGCAAGGTGTAAATAACATTAAAGCAGAGACAGAAACTCACAGAACAAGAGAAAGAGCCACAGAATGGGATTTCAATTTAAAACCTTCAGAGTGTGTCAAAGGTATTGAAATCACTTGAGAGACACTGTTTCTAAAATAATAATCACCAAGGGCTGTCAATTAAATCAGTGAAAATATTTTCACTGACCTTAAAATAAGACCTGTAAAGCTAAACTGTTCTATTTCCATGCCCATAACAGGGAAAAAATGGTCAGCAAATTTCCTCTCCCTGTTCCTTTAATAAATAGCCTAAATATTATTTCTTCCTTGGTCAGTTGTAATTCTGTGATGCCTTTCTTAGCTAATGAAAAAGCCCTTTGGAATACTTCAGAACTCTGATGAAGGTGAGAGACTAGAAATGGAAAAGATATCAGTGATGTTTCAGCTTTATTTAAGAACTTCTATATAACTTTCTAGCTAACTGGAAGGTTACCTCTGCTGGAATTAGAAGGTGACTTACATAAGCAATTATCACACAGCCCTCTAGGATCCAAAACTGAACTTCCATTTTTAGCAGTTCTATCTGAGTGTTGGAGCTGTAACCAATGTACCTTTCAATTCAAACAGCTCAAAGGCACCCATAAACTCCTTAGGAAATATGACAAATTATTCCTGTGAAAGAAAAATCCATTTGAACTCTAAACCTCTGCCTCCAAACCCATTTAAATAGAGCAGTTTGCCATCTCTCATGAGGAGGAGGAGGAGAATCTGCTGTTTGAGAACTAAAAGAGAGAATCTTCATTATAGGGGACAGCCCCTGAAAAACCTTTAAGAGCAATGAGAGGCTGAGGCTCACTTCCCAGCTTGCATTACACCTGCTAGGTAGACTCATAGAATCCTAGACTGGTTTGGGTTGGAAGGGACCTCTGGAGCTCATCTAGTGCAACCCCCCTGCAGTGGGCAGGGACATCCCCAACTAGAGCAGCTTGCCCAGAGCCCTGGCAAGCCTCACCTGCAATGCCTCCAGGGATGGCAACTCAACCACCTCCCTGGGCAACCTGGGCCAGTGTTCCACCACCCTCGTGGGGAGCAACTTCTTTCTAATGTCCAGTTTAAATCTACTCTTCTCCAATTTAAAACCATTGCCCCTTGTCCTTTCCCTGCAGGCCTTTGCAAACAGGCCCTCTGTGGTTAAACACTGGAACAGGCTGCTGAGGGAAGTGGTGGAGTCACCATCCCTGGAGGTGTTCAGAAGATGTGTTGACATGGCACTTGGTGACTTCGTTTAGTGGCATGAGGGTGTTGGGTCAACAGTTGGATTTAATGATCCAACCTTAAGGAGTCCATGATTCTAGGATTCTGTGATTATAGAGATAGTGAAGCACTTGTACCTCCTGACAGTCCTCATTCTGCCTTCAGAGGAATGAAAATTGGATGTCTGCTCACAGCCAGAGCCACAGGGATAGCCAACTGTGGATTATCCCTTCTTTAACTAACATACTTCCAATATCCTGTTTCAAGAAGAATTACTTCTTTAGCACACTCCCAGAAGACATGACTGAGAAGTAGCTTGTGAATAGAAAACCAGCACTCATACATTGATTTTATATCACTTTAAAATCATTTTCAAAATGAAAGCAAATGGAAAGAAGCTTGTTTTCCTCAGAGAAATGACAGTGCATGCTAACAAACTTACCTGCACAAACAAAGCAATAATAGCTATGCCATGCTTCTTCCCTACTGCCTCATCAATGCTGCTGTACAGTGTGGAGTTCCAGTGCATGAGATGAAGCTGAAACAAAGCAGTGCAAAGAGATCAGTAGAGAAATAGAGTTGGGAAAAGGAAAGGAAAGGGAAAAAGGGAAGGGAAAAGGAAAGAGGAAAGAGGAAAAAGGAAAGAGGAAAGGAGGAAGGAGAAAGGAGGAAGGAGAAAGGAGGAAGGAGAAAGGAGGAAGGAGAAAGTAGGAAGGAGGAAGGAGGAAGGGAAAAGGGAAAAGAAGTTAAAATGTCACCCTGTTATCTAACATTAGTTTTCCCCTTTTGCACAATCAGTCTTTCTCTTTTGTGCTTGCTTTCTGCCCAGGAACAGCCTCTGTGAAAGGCTTATTGCCCCTTAGACAAGGCAGAGCAGTGCCTTTTGCCAGAGCCTGGCTTTTCCATCAGCTGTCCACGAGAGGGTGCTCAGGGAATCACAGAATCATTCCACTTGGAAGAGACCCCGAAGCTCATCCACTCCAACCACACCACTAAGCCATGGCCCTAAGGAGAGCAGCTCAGTGTCTCCCCACCAGCCTCACCAACACATGCTGTGAAGAAGGAAGCATGAAAGAGAAAGGTCGGGGCGACTGTAGTGGGGTTGGCAGTGTCCTTGGATGGAAATGTCAAAGCAAGCTTGTCCTTTGCTCACTGGAACAATGGCACTGAGGGTGAGTGCCAGAAGTGAAGAGACCATGACTCTGTGTCAACAGGAGTGCCTCGGCTAACGCTGCCGCGGCACTCGGTGTGTTGTGCTCCTCTGCAGGTGAGCACTGCTCTGACATTGGAGCGAGTCCAGAGGAGGCCACAAAGATGATTAAAGGACTGGAGAACCTCCCCTAGGAAGACAGGCTGAGANTGTGCAGGGATGGTGTCTAGTCGAGTTTTGAACACCTCCAGAGATGGAGACTCCAACACCTTCCTGGGAAGCCTGGGCCAGTGCTCCACCACC